>OZ038373.1:29974160-30233417 GCA_964036015.1 Leptarthrus brevirostris
AAGATTGTTCGGTCGTATTAAAGAATGGGGTAATTCACGAACGAGTTCGGTTCTACAGAAAAAGTTTGTTTGCAACCGTAGGAATAGCGATAGTTGAGTTTTAAAATAAGAAGTGAGAAGTTCAATTTTGTTCTAAAGCGCAGAGTCTGTGATGTTCACTCAAGCCTATTAAAGGAAACATTCTGTTAATTAAAATACGATTGAAGAAGTCATCTTTTTTTTTTTTTTAATTATCAATTTATAATAATATATTACATAATATATAAATGTATAAATTTTCTCAGTTAATATATATAATTAACTTGAAATTTATCGAGCTCTGGAAAATAATAACAATGCGTGCTTAAATGACCAAACGGAGTTTGGAGTTTAGTTATTTGCAATTAAATAAATTTAGTATACTGATGATAGCCGACGGCTGAATCAGTCTACACTCCGTGGGTCATGTGTTCTTTTCAAAAAAGTAAGTGTAGTAGACAATAATGTTATTATTTTTATTTTTTATAATATTTCAGATGACAATCTACATGGTTATTGTTTATTTTTGTTGCAATGGCTTAATGTTAATACGACATTTGAAGTCGATGCAAATTAAAGAAACAAAGCAAACTACAAAAAAAGTATTTAATCGTCCTTTTTAATGAATCCTTGGACCACCTCTGAAGTATGACCTACCAAACAAAAAAAGAATGATCAAAATCAATTCATAATTGGCGGAATGATCGCGTAACAAACATACAAAAATAAATAAAATACAGTCGAATTGAGAAATCGGTTAAAAATGATATTTATTGAATTTAAAAATGCAAGGATCCTTTGAGTATTAAAATATTGAAAATATTAATAATGAAGCTGAAAATTTGTATAACGTTTCTCTCTCTCTAGTTCCTGTAACCCCTTGTGGCAGTGGGGCGGGAGAAGAACTTTACTCGATTTGAGACAACTATTCCAAGTGAATCTACAATTTCAATTTGATTCCAAACCTCTGGCATTTTCTCTGCAGCCCCTTAGCCTTTTTATCAAAACCTGTTGTCAGAAGTAAACAACCATGGGTCACCGTCGGTGGGATTCGAAACTGGAACCTCTGGTTTAGTAGGCCGATGTTATCACTTACTGCAATGCTGACATTAGATATAACGTTTGGCGTGATAAAATAATGGTATAACGTTTGATGTGATAAAAACATGGAAAAAGAAGCCTTAAATAAACTGAAGGCTAGGACATTCATTTCGGCTATTCTTATATTTCTAGCATTTACGATAAGCACCATCAAAAGTTCTACGCTGCGCGTGTTAAAACGTAGGAGAAATCTGCAACGCCTGAAGATATACTATGCTCAGCGTACATAGAAAATGAGTCCTTGAAAACAAACATTAATTAATTACTCTCGCGGTTTCAAAAAATCGTTTTTTTTTTTTTTTTAAATTTCAATCTATATGTATCTGAGAATATGCCACAGAAAACGTTCCTTTGCATGTTTCTGGGAACAGAAAGGTACCCGTCTCCGGCCGTTTCCGAGAAGTTAAGCGCGGCGCGTCACGACGGCGCTTTTCCAGTTAAAAATCATTGTCTAAAGAATTTACCGGTCCGTTCTTGAGAAGAATGTGGACAACCAAAAACATCAACGTGATGAGGAAGGAGAACTCTACGGCCCCGGTATAGCAGATTAACTCGTAAGTTACTACAATCAAGCTATACACCGTAATTTATCATTAAACGCTTTTTCCCGAAAGTAGTGTTTTTTTAGCTGCCGAGTAAGACTTCTCATAAAAGTATTGGTCCGATTTCAATAATTTTTTTTCAATTCTTCAGAAAACATACCGCTATGTTTTCCCGAGTACGATTTGCAAAATTTGATTTTGTTCCATTCTTATAGCCTCTAATAGGTCAAAAATGCCGTAAAAATTGGAAATTTTTACAAATTGTTGCATAACTTTTACAAATAAAAAAAATCTGTCTCGGGAAAACATAGCCAACGTAATTATGATTATAAAGAATATAAATTTTCAGATTACAGATTACCCAATTGGCCACAACTGTGCTTAAGCGGGACCCATGCAGTTTCAACATCAATGTCATCAATGACGTTTCAAGGTCGCGAGAGTTATTTTTTTTCATCTTTAAAAGTAAAATTAAAAAGTCAAAACATGTATTTTCGAAATAAAAAAAAATTTTAAAATGTATTCAGTAGATCCTTCGCAATTTATTCCTTAAAAAACCGCTCAATTTCAGGCCTCGAGAGTAGAAAACCCCCTTAAGAATGATATTTTAGGAAAATTCGCGATCCAAGACGCTTAGTTTTTAATTGAACTTTTGTTATTTTATTATTTTGTAATTAAATAAAAAACAAATGTAAATAAACAAAATATTAAATGTTTTGTTTTGTTATTAAGGCAAAGGTCGGTGCTACAAAGTAGTTACTAATTGCAATTTCAAATTAAATGTTAAAACCTTTAATTTTTGGAAATACATTTTTAAGTTTAATAAAAATTAAGAGATATTGTTGGCTTACTGTATTTTTATTTTTTTTATGAAATAACATTGCATTAAAAACTTGAACAAAATGAAGAATTTTTTGATTTCGAACGTAAAACTGAATATTTATTAATAAAAACAAATTACATAATGCATAAAACATTCTTTTTATGGGTTATATGTGAACAATGTAAAATACAGAAAAATTACATAATAAATTTTTATTTAAGTTTTATATCTCTTTATCAATGAAATTCCACGAGCGGTTTTTTTTTGTTTCTCGGGGTGTAGATCTTTTTCGGGCAAACATGTTATTATGCAATTATGCGTCGTCCCCAGTGCGCGCTCTTCATTACATGAGTAAAACCAAAACTTCATTCGTTAAATAAAGCTATTCCTTAGCAAAAATTTCTCATCCCATAGTGTAATGTCAGTAATAGTAACAGGAGGAAACCTTGCCATCTTACAAGCCAAATAATAATTTTTTTCCATTAAAAATTTTTAGAGTTTCTCTTCTCAAATCGCCAAAAGTTTTTCTCCAATTTTTTAAACTTTCCTTTAACTGACATCAAAAATATTTCGATGTAAAATTAAAGGTTATTTAGTTTTTTAAATTTTTCGATCAGTTCGTATTTCTCTGACTGACTGGATGAAGTTGTCTTGGCTCTAAATTTTCGGAAATTCGACAGTTGACCAGAGTGGCACCGAATTGAACAGCGGTGCCACTCTGTAATTATCTCTGTGTTAATTCTTGTAAAAATTATTTTATAAAAATCTATGGGATTCCGGGTATAACTTCGTAACGCGTTGACCGATTTTGATGATTCTTTTTTTGTTGGGGAAAGTATGTTCACCGTGGCGGGTGATACGACGACAAAAATTTATAAGTTGGGATGTGTGCGGAGGGGGTGATACACAATTTCTTAATTTACACACCTTTTTGGAAGATTCCCTTTTGTTGTGTGTTATATGATCTACTACTATTGCTACTATGTGGAAAAATATTGACCTAGTGTTGGAGTGGGGGTAGGGGAAATCTAAATTTTTAACACGTGGAGTTTGAGGATGGGCGGCGCCTAGCTTCATAAGGTATAGACCGATTTTGATTCGGTTGTGCAGAATACGTTTACCGATTGGCAAATGATAAAAATTTTGTACCTATAGTAACTACGATAATTCTATATTGCTGTATAGAGACTAGAGTCATAATAAGTATTTTCTAAGGTGAGGGAACTAAAGGGTGATAGTGACTAATTTCGTAATATGTTGCCGGATTTGGAGAATTTGGTTAGTGCACTACCTCTGCAACTTTTGAAATTCTTTTCTTCGTACGAGCAGCATTCTTCGAGCCGTATATATAAAATAAAATACTTTAAAAAAAAAATTTGAACCGACTGCATAAAAGCGCCAAGAAACATAAAATAATTTTTCATTTTATATCTATTACGACATTTTGAAGTCGGTGTAAATTAAACAAACAAAAAACCTACCCAACCACAATTGAAGATAATATATAAAACTAGATAGACGTGTCAGCTCACGGAATTATAATGAAGGACGATTAAATACTTTTGTTGTAGTTGTTTGGATTGTTTACTTTGCACCGACTGGAAAATTATGGATAACATTGCAACACATCACACAGATGTACATAAGCCCTTAAACGATAGCAGACACTGGAGACTTTAGAATTATGTTTTAACCACCCTTTTACTCTTCTCGGAGATTTTCGTTTAATATAACGGTTTTTATCAGGGGAAAAGGTGACAAGTGTACCATTATGATAATCATAATTGAATCGCCAAATTTCTCTAGTTGACTGTTTGGAAACCAGAGAAACGTCAGATACCGTATTAAGTCAAGGCCGACTCGAACCTGTGATTAATATGCGAGGTGAAAATGTGTAACGGAAATATCTAGAACTAAGTGGCAGAAGTTTCTAGAATTATTTTAACCAGTGAAGTGATGAGTGTTAATTATTAAAGTGAAACGTAATTGTTGCTACAGCTACACAGTAAGCTAAATACACACACAGGTTTATGTGTCAACTGAACTTGAATCGCTCTTAATAAATTGTATGAACTTTACATGGATAAAATTCTCTCTCTTTGCTTAGATTTAGTTGCATTGAATTGTTTAGTTTTAGTCTTCCGTGAACTTTAGCCGAATTAGTTTCAATAAATCTGTACAAGCAATCCTCTGCATTTTAATTCAGTTTATCACTGCTCTATTGGAATTCTACAGGTTCCTCAACATTTTGGTCCTTCGAGCCGGATATTCGCCGCGGATTATTCGCGATTTAAAAAATATTACTAAGCTACTTATCTGATTTCGTCAAACCGCGCAACGGTACATCGTACACGCTACTCGTACTCTTCTGAAAAATCGTTTCGTTCACAAGGCTTGAAAATCGCATTATTTGCAATGGAGGATAAAGCTGCTCACATCGAATTTCTTAAAAACCAGCGGAGTGGTATAAAGGGTCGTATAACCTATTTTAAAAATCAAGTGGATAAAAGAAAGGCGACCATTTCAGATTGTGAATTACAGTCTATTCATAATAGACTCCCAGGTATTTATCAAAAGTTTGATCAAACGCAGACTGAATTAGAACAACTTGACTCCAGTCAACTTGCTCCTGAAAATAGGAATAATTTTGATGATGACTACGGCGCACTAGAATCTCAAATCATCAGTTTAATACAATTACGGCGAAAGGCTTCTATAACGGTATCCAACAACAGTACTATGAATAATACATCCGTTGGAGATCAAACACAGTTAGCAACGGTGAAACTTCCAGATATAAAACTACCATCCTTTTCTGGCGATTGGGAGGATTGGCTGAAATTTTAAACATCATATTCTGATTTAATTCACACAAACGAGTGTTAAACAGACAGTACAAAATTTCATTATCTGCTCTCGTGCACCAGCGGTGGTAAGGCGCATCACATTGTCTCTTCATTACCTATAACAGGGGAAAATTATTATTAAGGCAAAGGTCGGTGCTACAAAGTAGTTACTAATTGCAATTTCAAATTAAATGTTAAAACCTTTAATTTTTGGAAATACATTTTTAAGTTTAATAAAAATTAAGAGATATTGTTGGCTTACTGTATTTTTATTTTTTTTATGAAATAACATTGCATTAAAAACTTGAACAAAATGAAGAATTTTTTGATTTCGAACGTAAAACTGAATATTTATTAATAAAAACAAATTACATAATGCATAAAACATTCTTTTTATGGGTTATATGTGAACAATGTAAAATACAGAAAAATTACATAATAAATTTTTATTTAAGTTTTATATCTCTTTATCAATGAAATTCCACGAGCGGTTTTTTTTTGTTTCTCGGGGTGTAGATCTTTTTCGGGCAAACATGTTATTATGCAATTATGCGTCGTCCCCAGTGCGCGCTCTTCATAACATGAGTAAAACCAAAACTTCATTCGTTAAATAAAGCTATTCCTTAGCAAATATTTCTCATCCCATAGTGTAATGTCAGTAATAGTAACAGGAGGAAACCTTGCCATCTTACAAGCCAAATAATAATTTTTTTCCATTAAAAATTTTTAGAGTTTCTCTTCTCAAATCGCCAAAAGTTTTTCTCCAATTTTTTTAACTTTCCTTTAACTGACATCAAAAATATTTCGATGTAAAATTAAAGGTTATTTAGTTTTTTAAATTTTTCGATCAGTTCGTATTTCTCTGACTGACTGGATGAAGTTGTCTTGGCTCTAAATTTTCGGAAATTCGACAGTTGACCAGAGTGGCACCGAATTGAACAGCGGTGCCACTCTGTAATTATCTCTGTGTTAATTCTTGTAAAAATTATTTTATAAAAATCTATGGGATTCCGGGTATAACTTCGTAACGCGTTGACCGATTTTGATGATTCTTTTTTTGTTGGGGAAAGTATGTTCACCGTGGCGGGTGATACGACGACAAAAATTTATAAGTTGGGATGTGTGCGGAGGGGGTGATACACAATTTCTTAATTTACACACCTTTTTGGAAGATTCCCTTTTGTTGTGTGTTATATGATCTACTACTATTGCTACTATGTGGAAAAATATTGACCTAGTGTTGGAGTGGGGGTAGGGGAAATCTAAATTTTTAACACGTGGACTGATTTAGATTATCCTGAATGCATACAGTATCTATTTATATTCTGGAAAAAATTGGGGCTTATGGTGAGAGTTTGAGGATGGGCGGCGCCTAGCTTCATAAGGTATAGACCGATTTTGATTCGGTTGTGCAGAATACGTTTACCGATTGGCAAATGATAAAAATTTTGTACCTATAGTAACTACGATAATTCTATATTGCTGTATAGAGACTAGAGTCATAATAAGTATTTTCTAAGGTGAGGGAACTAAAGGGTGATAGTGACTAATTTCGTAATATGTTGCCGGATTTGGAGAATTTGGTTAGTGCACTACCTCTGCAACTTTTGAAATTCTTTTCTTCGTACGAGCAGCATTCTTCGAGCCGTATATATAAAATAAAATACTTTAAAAAAAAAATTTGAACCGACTGCATAAAAGCGCCAAGAAACATAAAATAATTTTTCATTTTATATCTATTACGACATTTTGAAGTCGGTGTAAATTAAACAAACAAAAAACCTACCCAACCACAATTGAAGATAATATATAAAACTAGATAGACGTGTCAGCTCACGGAATTATAATGAAGGACGATTAAATACTTTTGTTGTAGTTGTTTGGATTGTTTACTTTGCACCGACTGGAAAATTATGGATAACATTGCAACACATCACACAGATGTACATAAGCCCTTAAACGATAGCAGACACTGGAGACTTTAGAATTATGTTTTAACCACCCTTTTACTCTTCTCGGAGATTTTCGTTTAATATAACGGTTTTTATCAGGGGAAAAGGTGACAAGTGTACCATTATGATAATCATAATTGAATCGCCAAATTTCTCTAGTTGACTGTTTGGAAACCAGAGAAACGTCAGATGCCGTATTAAGTCAAGGCCGACTCGAACCTGTGATTAATATGCGAGGTGAAAATGTGTAACGGAAATATCTAGAACTAAGTGGCAGAAGTTTCCAGAATTATTTTAACCAGTGAAGTGATGAGTGTTAATTATTAAAGTGAAACGTAATTGTTGCTACAGCTACACAGTAAGCTAAATACACACACAGGTTTATGTGTCAACTGAACTTGAATCGCTCTTAATAAATTGTATGAACTTTACATGGATAAAATTCTCTCTCTTTGCTTAGATTTAGTTGCATTGAATTTTTTAGTTTTAGTCTTCCGTGAACTTTAGCCGAATTAGTTTCAATAAATCTGTACAAGCAATCCTCTGCATTTTAATTCAGTTTATCACTGCTCTATTGGAATTCTACAGGTTCCTCAACATTTTGGTCCTTCGAGCCGGATATTCGCCGCGGATTATTCGCGATTTAAAAAATATTACTAAGCTACTTATCTGATTTCGTCAAACCGCGCAACGGTACATCGTACACGCTACTCGTACTCTTCTGAAAAATCGTTTCGTTCACAAGGCTTGAAAATCGCATTATTTGCAATGGAGGATAAAGCTGCTCACATCGAATTTCTTAAAAACCAGCGGAGTGGTATAAAGGGTCGTATAACCTATTTTAAAAATCAAGTGGATAAAAGAAAGGCGACCATTTCAGATTGTGAATTACAGTCTATTCATAATAGACTCCCAGGTATTTATCAAAAGTTTGATCAAACGCAGACTGAATTAGAACAACTTGACTCCAGTCAACTTGCTCCTGAAAATAGGAATAATTTTGATGATGACTACGGCGCACTAGAATCTCAAATCATCAGTTTAATACAATTACGGCGAAAGGCTTCTATAACGGTATCTAACAACAGTACTATGAATAATACATCCGTTGGAGATCAAACACAGTTAGCAACGGTGAAACTTCCAGATATAAAACTACCATCCTTTTCTGGCGATTGGGAGGATTGGCTGAAATTTTAAACATCATATTCTGATTTAATTCACACAAACGAGTGTTAAACAGACAGTACAAAATTTCATTATCTGCTCTCGTGCACCAGCGGTGGTAAGGCGCATCACATTGTCTCTTCATTACCTATAACAGGGGAAAATTATCAGAGCGCTTGGAATGCCTTAAGTGCTGAATACGATAACGAAGTGCAGATAGTAAGGAAGCACATGAGAAATTTGTATGATTTGCCCTTAGTTCAAGAGAATTCAGCCTCTTCTCTTAAGGCTTTCACCGAAAACGAAAGAGTACCGCGCATTAACCGCTTTAGGGCAACCGACAGAGAAGTGGGATCTCTTTCTCATTCACAATTTGTCAATCAAATTAGACGCAGCAACTCGCAGAGAGATAGAAGCCAAATCGCCAGTTGATAAACTTCAGACAATAAAGGTCTTCATGGATAATCTTGCTCTTCGTGTACGCGTATTAGAAGCGGTGGCAACTGTCGCACAACGATCATCGCCGACCACTAGAGGAAGTTATCATACAAAGCCAGTGCAACAATTAAGAGCACAACGCGCTCTCGCCATATCATATAGTCAATGTCCCATTTGCAAGCAAAATCATTCGATTTTTAAGTGCGAAAAATTTAATTCCGTCTCCACTGCTGATCGTTTCTTGATGGTACAGAAACTCAAGCTTTGTAGCAATTGCCTCAACGGGAATCATACTTCGGAAAATGTCTGTAAATATGGTTCGTGCAGAATTTGCCACCAAAGACATCACACACTTTTGCACCCCGCTACATCAACAAGGGCATACTCTTCTCTTAGCTCACCGACATCATTGCATCCAAATGCAGAATACAGTGCGGAAACAAATGTAGTGGTCAATTCAAGGCCAATGTCAAGTTCAATAACACTCAGCAGTACAAATCAGCTAACTTTTCCAAATAAATCTCCCAATAAATACTCACAAATATTTCTAGGTACAGCTGTCATCAACATTTATGACATTTCCGGCTATACTCATCAGTGCAGAGCTTTAATCGATAGTGCATCTCAATGTAATATAATCACTAGCCGCTTAGCGCAACGACTTAAACTATCAAGACATTTAACAGCAGAATCCATTTGTGGTTTAGGTGAAGCAATGAGTGAGGTTAAATATGAGATTAACGCTTCTATACAATCGCGTTTAGAAAATTACAAGACCACATTGAATTTTAAGGTTATGCGAGTGATTACAGGACAACTTCCAGTGAATAAAATTAACATGAGCGATTTTAATATCTCAAATGAATTGCGTCAAAGCTTAGCTGATCCATTCTTCTGGAATCCTGATAAAATTGACATTCTACTGGGCGCTGAGGTATACAATGAAGTGATGTTAGGTGAAAAATTGTTTTTACATGTGGATTTGCCTATGTTGACAAATAGTGTTTTAGGATATCTTGCTATCGGCAAGACCTCATCAAGAGCCAGTTCACCTGTCTCCCCTAAATCTCTTGTCTGCACTATGGAACAGCTTAGTGATCAGGTCAAGAAGTTTTGGGAATTGGAATCAATTCAGAATCAAGATGATTTTTCCCCAGAAGAAAGGGAATGTGAAAGCCACTTTCAATGTCATGTCACTCGATTGCCATCCGGTCGTTACTCTGTCAGCTTGCCAACCAAGGACAACATAAAAAATTTGGGTCACACCGAACAATCAGCTCGTCGACTTTTTCATCGTTTAGAGGATAGATTGCAAAAAACTCTAAGAATCAAACAGCAATATGACGCATTCATGAAGGAATATATAGATCTCGGCCACATGCAGATCACTTCATGCGACAATCTTCGAAGCGAATTTCCGAACTTTTATATGCCGCATCACGGAGTTGAAAAGCCTTCATCGGCGACAACAAGGCTACGTGTCGTGTTTAACGCCTCGCATAAGTCATCATCGGATCTATCTCTCAACGATGTTCTAAAAATCGGACCATCCATGCAACAAGACTTATTTAGCGTTCTTCATTGATTCCGTAAACACAAGCATGCATTTACGGCGGACATCACAAAAATGTACCGCCAGCTCTTAGTGCATAGTAATCAACGCAACCTACAGCGCATCCTCTGGAGATTCAACGCAGCTGACCCCATTCAAACATACGAATTGTTAACAATCACATATGGCACTGCCAGTGCTGCATTCTTGGCAACCCGTTGCCTCAAGCAAGTTGCTCTTGACGAGTAAAATACGTTTCCAATAGCCTCCGAAGTTGTCATGTCGGATTTTTATGTAGATGATTTGCTTTCGGGCTCATCAACCTTGGAAGAGGCAAAACGACTACGCTTGGATATCACAGAGCTTCTAAAGAAAGGGTGCTTCGAATTGCGAAAGTGGTGTGCAACTGATGCTGAAATCTTAGAAGGCATAAATGCAAATGATACAGCTGCTGATGAAGAAACAAGTGTACTTGGGTTATCATGGAACTTCAGTCAAGACAATATCTTTATTTCAACTGAAAATGTAAAATTTTATTCCATAGCAACAAAACGAACAATATTGTCAACAATATCTTCCATTTACGATCCACTTGGACTGTGCGCACCCATCGTTCTTACAGCAAAGGCATACCTTCAGCTCATTTGGACTCTGAAACCAGTTGGTTGGGATGATAGTTTGCCGAAAGATCTCACAGCTCGATGGATAAGCTTTAGCGAACAACTAAAACGTGTGAAAAAGCTTGCCGTTCCTCGTTGTATCATACCAGTTGAACACACACAGATAACTTCCATACAACTACACTTATTCGGCGACGCATCCGAAATCGGCTATGGATCTTGTATATACCTGCGTACATCAGATTCACAGAATCATCATTTTCTCCGCCTGCTTACCGCAAAATCTAGAGTTGCTCCGCTTAAGAAACAAACAATTCCCAGACTTGAGCTATGCGCATCGGTATTGTTGGCTCAACTCGCTCAAAAGGTAATTTCTTCCTTAAATATTAATATCAATCAAGTCTTTCTTTGGACAGATTCGGAAATTACACTATATCGCATCAAATCCGAATCGAAAAATTACAAGACCTTTGTTAGCCACCGCGTATCTCAAATACAGGAACTAACATCCCCAGAGAACTGGAGATTCGTGCCATCATCGCAAAACTCTGCTGACATCGTCTCTCGCGGACTGTCGCCCGGTGAATTAGTGTCCTGTCGGGCTTGGTGGGAAGGACCTGAGTTTCTGAGCCTTGGTGAAGAACATTGGCCAACAAAATGACAGAAGCTTTCAAAAAACATTGATTTTGAATATGACGAACAAAATGAGAGAAAGCAAGTTACCATATCAGTCATTTCAACGCATAGCAGCAATTTCATGGAAAAAATATCGGACTTAAGTAAGTTGGTACGATATACAGCAATTTGGCTCAGATATTTTGCAAATCTCAAGACTCCAAAGTTTCAACGAAAAATCGGCGAAATAACAGCTCGGGAGTTTGAAAACGCAATTCAAAGACTTATCATCATCGCACAGAAACAAATGTTTCCCGATTGTTTAGAGAACTTGCTGCGACAAAGAGAAGTTGGCAAACAAAGCAAGCTAAGAAGACTTAATCCATTTATAGATTCTATTGGTATAATACGAGTAGGCGGTAGACTCACGCAAGCTGATCACCTCAGCTATTATCAACGATATCCAATGGTCCTACTAGGACAACACCACTTCACGACAATATTAGCACGACATCAACATAAAAGAGATATGCACTCCGGTCCTCAAGCATTACTCAACAATCTAAGGCAACGCTACTGGATCATCCGTGGAAAGGATCTCTGCAAGAAAATATTCCATCAATGTATCAACTGCTTTCGAGCAAAACCTAAGAATATTCACCAGATAATGGGTGACTTGCCCTCCTACAGGACTCAACCGATACGCCTATTTGTTAATGTCGGCGTAGACTGCTTCGGACCGATCATGACTACATCCAGGATCCGTGGAAGAAGACCTACAAAAACATATGTCGCAATATTTATATGCTTCGCAACAAGGGCAGTGCACATGGAGTTAGTCGAGGATTTGAGCACTGAGGCATTTTTAGCGGCTCTTCAATGCTTTATAGCTCGGCGAGGTCATCCTGCTAACATTTTCAGCGACAATGCATCCAATTTTGTAGGTGCACGAAATGAACTCATTGAACTGCGCCCACTTATGGAATCAAAAAATCATCAAAATGAAGTTACGCGGTTCTGCACAAATGAGCATATATCCTGGCATTTTATTCCTCCGCGAGCGCCTCATCATGGCGGACTCAGGGAATCCGCCGTCAAATCCGCAAAAACACACATGCGAAGGACTATTGGCAACCAACTATTAACTGCCACGGAACTACGAACTTTTCTTGCTCAATTAGAGGCCAGTCTAAATTCTAGACCGCTAACAGCACTATCCGACAGCTGACATATCCGCTCTGACTCCGGGTCATTTTTTGATCGGCGCTCCAATGACAGCTATTGTCAAACCGAATTTGTTAGACTCCAAGATTTCAAGATTATCTCGATGGCAGATAGTGCAACATATGGCGCAAAACTTTTGGCGTAGATGGTCACTGGAATTTCTTTCAACGCTTCAGCAACGACAAGGAAAATGGTGCAAGAAGGAAGACAATATAAAGGTGGGGGCTCTAGTGTTATTAAAGGAGGATAATCTTCCGCCTCAACAATGGATGCTAGGACGAATTTCTGCACTCTATCCTGGAGACGATGGCATCGTTCGCGTTGTACAAGTGAAGACCTCATCAGGACAATTTCGTCGGGCAATCTCGAAGATATCACCGCTCCGCAGACAGGATAACCATGATGATGAAAACGACAGTTTCACACAGACACACATAGGTTTATGTGTCAACTGAACTTGAATCGCTCTTAATAAATTGTATGAACTTTACATGTATAAAATTCTCTCTCTTTGCTTAGATTTAGTTGCTTTGAATTGTTTAGTTTTAGTCTTCCGTGAACTTTAGCCGAATTAGTTTCAATAAATCTGTACAAGCAATCCTCTGCATTTTAATTCAGTTTATCACTGCTCTATTGGAATTCTACAGGTTCCTCAACAGTAATATTATAAAGGAAATTGTTAAACGAACTAATTAAGTGAAGTGAATAAACTTGTGAATATTTGTGATTCAAAATAATTGTCTTAATTAATCCGGGAATTAAGTAAACGATCCCTACCTACAATTGGAAATAAATGTGCCCTGGTAGCGATACTACAAGAAGCTATGGAAAAGGAAGGAAAGGATCCAGAAGCTTTTGTTTTTGAAGACGGACCAGAAGAAGAAGAAAAAGCAAATACTCCAAGCATGACAGAGCTTCTCAATGCTCTGATGTGTGAGATGAAATCTTCCAAGGAAGAACAGAAAACGTTAATCAGCTGCATTGAAGGCAGCAATGGCTGAACAGAAATCGTCGACGGCCGAATTAAAAGCATCGATGGACGAACAGAAATCATCAACAGCAGAGTTGAGATTATCGATGGAAGGGTCCGTAAGCTAGTTGAAAGCGGCAATGAAAGAACAGAAATCGTCGATGTAAGGGTTCGTAAGTGAATTGAAAGCGGCAATGGAAGAACAAAAGTCATCAGTAGCGGAACTTAAAGCATCAGTTGTGGAAGTGAAAGTTGAGATGGAAATTTCTATCTAGAAACAGCTTGAAGGTTTGGAATCAACTGTAGAGAAGAAACTGGAGACCATAGAAAACTCTATCAAAATCAACCTCGAGAGTCATATGGATTATAAAATGGGTGAGATAAAGTCAGATATTGAAAAGAGATTGGAAGAGGTGGTAGTTTCTGGACAGCTCAAAATAAAAGAAGCTAAATGTGAAATGGAATCAATGAAGAAAACTTTCGAAGAAATTAGGACTGACCTAGAGAATCTCCAGAAACGGCATACAGCGACTTTATCTACAGATGTGACTGTGAACAAAAGACTTCATCCTCCAATATTTGACGTACAGACTTCAGTTCGAGACAGCAGCGAAAATGAACTTTTGGACTAATGAGGAAAAACCTACAGCTTTGATTTTAGCACTCAGGAGAGCAGCTGCAGAACTGTTACAGACTATACCAGCAGAGCTAAGGTACGATTATTCATCTTTAATACAAGCCTTAGAATTACGATACGGCAACCAGCACATGCAAGAGGTCTACCGTTTACAGCTACGGAGTCGAACACAGAAGCATGGAGAGACGTTGCAGCAGTTATGTGCGGACATAGAAAGGCTGACACTTTTTGCCTACCCCACGTTTAGCCAAGATTATGTCAATGAGGTAGCCAAAGAAGCATTTATTAATTCACTTGCAGATCGTGACCTGCAGCAAGCAGTACAACTGGCTGGAAAAAACACAAACGCTGAGGTTTTGGCTTACGCTTTGGCATACGAGGCAGCCAAACAAGCCTCAAAGAGTACTGTCCGCCTAAGAGAAGTAACCGGAAGATGGCCACCTCCAAAGACATTGCAGAAAGAGACGAAGATCAAACTCCCCAGAAGATGACAAGAAGAAATCGGGGTCTAGCTGTGAAAAATGCAGAGAAAGAGAGCGAGTGGAACAGAGAAGCAATGGAGCTGTAAGCCCCATACCAACTTTACGCTAGCAACAGGGAAACGAGTAAAGACCAACTCTGCGGGGCAGGAGTTGGCCAATAGAATCGTGGCCCCCGCAATTATCAACAACATTAAGAAATTGCAACGAAATGATTGCAGCTTAGTAATCAACGGGAGAGTTCAAGAACAAAAATGCACGATAACAGTAGACACAGGTGCTTCCAGGTCTATTCTTTGGTTTGATTATGCTAAAGATCACTAGCTTAGCAACAAAAATCGATACATTTTGAGGACAGCTACAGGAGAATCCGTTGAAGTGTATGGGGAAATATTAATGATAATAACCCTCGGCGACAATCGATTTTCACACCGATTTCTTGTCGCAGATATAACGGATGAGTGCATACTTGGTCTCGATTTCATGAGAACACAAAACATTCAACTGGATATTGGAAGCAGAATCATGAAATACGACAACAGAGAGATTCCTATTTCTCTGGGACCAAATTGCTACTCGAAGCTGAACATCGTGGCATATGAAGACGTTGAGCTCCCTCCTTGTGCAGAAACCTTAGTACGAGCAAAAGTTCTTGGTGATCCCGGGAGCTATCGATTCTATCTATTAGAACCAGATCGAACAGAACAATTTCGAAATGTCGCCGTTGGAAAATGTTTAGCGCCAAGAAGATTACCGCTAGCAAAGCGGCAAGAAGTAGACAACATTGTTGAAACAATTCGTAAAAAAAGGACTGATAGAAGAGTCGAAGAGCCCGTGGATGTCACCAGTGGTGCTAGTGAAGAAAAAGGACAGGAGTACAAGATTCTGCGTAGACTATCGTCGACTAAATGATGTTACAAAGAAAGATAGTTATCCACTACCTCGAATAGATGACACGCTAGATGCCCTGTCAGGATGCAAGCGGTTTGCGACGTTGGACTTAAAAAGCGGATATTGGCAAGTCGAGAATCATCCAGATGACAAAGAGAAAACCGCATTTTCGGTTGGAAGTGGATTATGGCAGTTCAAGATTATGCCCTTTGGACTTTGCAATGAACGAATGCTTAATGGAATGCGTTTTACGATTTTTAACTTGCCTGGTATATTTGGACCACATTATTGTAATAGGAAGAAGTTTTGAAGAACACCTAGAAAATTTACGGAAAGTGTTGAAGAAACTGAAGTAAGCCAAACTGAAACTTAGCCCTAAAAAATGTCTTCGGAGACCAGGTCAAATATCTGGGACATGTAGATATGTAGAAGGAATTAGCACCGATCCTGAAAAAATAACTTCAGTTGAAAACTGGCCGAATCCACAAGATAAACACGAGCTACGAAGTTTTTTAGGACTAGCAACGTATTACAGGCGCTTTGTATAGAATTTTGCGGATATAGCACCGGAACTGCATAAGATAACAGAAAAGAATAGAGCATTTGTGTGGACAGAGAAGGCAGAAGACAGCTTTAAAGCACTAAAGCGGGCGCTTTGCAACACACCTGTGCTAACTTATTCAAAGGCAGGCGATACATTTATATTAGATACCGATGCAAGTAATGTTGGTATTGGCGCCGTTTTATCACAAAAACTAACGGGCAAGAAAAAGTGCTGGCATACTATAGCAGAGCTTTATCAAAACCAGAAAGAAATTACTGCACAACAAGGGAAGAACTGCTGGCTATTGTTGATTCAACGAAGCATTTTCATAAATTCCTCTATGGACAAAGATTTACCCTCCGGACAGATCATGCAGCGCTGAAATGGTTAATGCAATTTAAAAATCCTGAAGGGCAAGTATCAAGATGGCTGGAAAGACTTCAATCCTATGATTTTGAAATTATTCATAGGAAGGGTAGATCCCATGAAAATGCAGATGCACTTTCACGACGGCCATGTAAACCGGAATGTAAATACTGTTCCCGTCTGGAAGGAGAGTGCTACCATGTGACTCTGCAAAGAACAACTGTTGTAACCTTGACAGGATGGAACAATGAAGAATTTCGAGCAGCACAACGAGCAGACGAGAATATTTCTCCAATTCTGACGTGGAAAGATAACAACGAAAGGTCCCAATTGAAATATATTTCCGACAGCAGTGCAACATTGAAGAGCTACTGGGCGCAATGGAACTCGCTGTTTGTTGAAGATGGAATATTAAAACGCAAATGGGAAACACCCGACGAATTATCATGCCGGACACAGGTATTGGACATTTGGTGTCAATAAGACTTTGGAGAAATTTAGAGAACGATTTTACCGGTTACATATGTGAGAGGATGTGGAGGACTGGTGTCGAAAATCTACCGTTTGTGCCTGTAGCAAAGGATCTCACATCAAAAGAAGGGGAGCGATGCAGCAATACAACGTTGGAATGCCTTTTGAGAGAATCGCGATTGACATTGCGGGACCATTTGCAGAGTCAGATCGTGGCAACCGCTACATTTAAGTGGTAATGGATTACTTCAGTAAATGGCCAGAAGTATATGCAATACCAAATCAAGAAACAAAGATAGTGGCAGAGGAGCTAGTAACAAACTGGATTTGCAGATTTGGCGTCCAAATGAGCTTCATTCCGACCAAGGACGAAACTTTGAATCTCAAGTATTCAGGACGGTTTGCGATATTCTTGGGATACGAAAGACGCGGAAAAAACCACTCCATCCACGATCTGACGGGATGGTTGAGCGGTTTAATAGGACAGTGGTCGAATATATCAGAAAAGTAGTAGATGAGCATCAACGGGATTGGGATAGCTACATTCCGATATTTGTACTAGCTTATCGAACAGCCGTCCATAATTCAAAAGGACAGACACCATCTAACACCGAACACTTGAAAAGGATACTGAATCCACTGAAGAATACATAACCAAACTTCGGAAGCGTCTCGCAGAAATCCATCAACTGGCAAGAAGGAACCTCAAGACATTCAGCGACAGATTGAAAACAGGATACGACATCAGAGCTAATTCTAGCGGATTCAGGGAAGGCGACCTGGTTGGGCTATTTAACCTACGGCGACGAAAAGGAAAATCACCGAAGCTTCAAAAGTAGTGGGAAGGACCGTACAAGATCCTTACTCGCATCAACGATGTAGTCTACAGAATACAGCGGGGACCGAAAGACAAAAAGAAGAGATACAACTGTTCAGGAAGTTCTAAGAGGACGGCAGTGTAACATGCACTGTAGTCTGGCAAAGGCTACGTGATGAAAACGAAAACAAGCTGTACAATACGCATGTCCCGAATTTCGGAAACCAGAAAAACGTCAGATGCCGTATGAAGTCAAGGCCGACTCGAACCTGTGGTGAATATGTGAGGTGAAAATGTGTAACAGAAATATCTAGAACTAAGTGGCAGAATTTTCTAGAATTAAGCTAAGAAGTATAAATAGGGCTGAGTAGCAGCCTAGTGAGTCAGTTGTATTTTAACCAGTGAAGTGATAAGTGTTAATTATTAAAGTGAAACGTAATATTGTGAAGAAATATTGTCAAGGAAATTGTGAAACGAACTAATTAAGTGAAATGAATAAACTTGTGAACATTTGTGATTCAAAATAATTGTCTTAATTAATCCGTAGAACCCGAAGAGCCCCATTTACGTTACAAAACGTTTGGGATATAAGAGAGGATTTCTATCTCTAAGTTCTAGCTGGTCATTTAGCAAAGATGAAATTTTTTCTTTTCTTTGTTAATTTCATATAGATCTAATATTTGTCCACCGTGGAAACTATGAATTTAATTTTAAATGATTAGGAAGAGTTGTGTCACCCGTTTCAATACAAACTTGAACTATACCGAGACTTTTTAATAATTCTCTCAAAAGGTACTGCAACGTTGTATTGCTGCATCGTTCCTCTCATTTTTATTTGAGGTCGTCTGCTACAGATACAAACAGTACGATGCCAGTTTTTTACATCCTCCCGCATGTACTTCATCGTTATTTAAATTTTTCAAAGTTTTATTGACTCTAAGCTGTTCTTCCGAAATACCACTATGGAATGCTTCCTGCACATTTATGATTTTGTAAGTTTTTGTAATGCTTATCAAAGACTGCCTAGCATTATCACTTTTTGGATTGTATACAGTTCTCTAGTTAGTCACTCAGCAATTATATACTTAACGGAGAGGTAGCAAATTAATTGTGCATTTGAACTGAGTTAGTGGTTTCATTCTCCTCGCTCAAAAATCATTTTAAGTTGAAATAAGGAAAGAGTTCTCAACCCCTTAAATAAATAGGGTTAGGCGGTTCAAAAAATTGTTTTTTTTTTATTTTATAAATTGTTAGTAAAATTATTGAAAAATATGTTCCCAA
Source organism: Leptarthrus brevirostris (assembly GCA_964036015.1). Taxonomy (NCBI): domain Eukaryota; kingdom Metazoa; phylum Arthropoda; class Insecta; order Diptera; family Asilidae; genus Leptarthrus; species Leptarthrus brevirostris. Next base: position 29,993,515 of record OZ038373.1, read on the forward strand.
AATTTTAAATGAAAATTGCGACTCATTCTATTGTTATAAGCCATTAAAGTGAGTAGCTCTCATTCAGGCCCCGAGCGCGCCACGTGTATAACCGAGCGGTCACTCAGGTACGCATTTACTTACTACGTGGCATGTATTTGTGGGGTCACAGATACTACGTAAAATGCCAGCAAATGTCCTTTTATGTATTTTCACAATAGAAACCTCAGGTAGAAATTTCTAGACGCAGTGTAACTTGGCATCTGTTGAAAACGAAGCGTTAGTTTTCATCAGTTTTGTATAGACTTTTGAGCAGTGAACATCAAGTTTATAAGCAAAATGTCTACACATCCGAAAAAAGATCATAGTACACCTTCTCTAACTAGTAGACCACGTAAAAGATCTTTTCACGGGAATCAATTTTCTAACAGTGAATCAAGTAAACGTGATAAAAATGACGATAGCATTAGTGCAAAAAAACTTTCAAGTGCTACGAGTGAAGATGTAATAGTTAATCCTTTACATTGTTATCGAATTATTGAATTTTTCACCGTGTTTTAAACTGGAATACGTGGCCTCGGTTTCAAGCTTGTTGTCAATTGTCAATGTGGTTCCAGACAAATTCAATCAGGTCCTTACATAAACACTGGATTCGAAATAAACCGTAGAATTGTGTTAATCATGCGACTCTTGGGTGTTGGCCGAGAAGGATTAAATTTATTTTGTAATTATATGGACATTGGTTTAGGTATATCTGAAGATACTTACAACTCAATATACAAACACATCCACGTAGCTGCGAAAAAAGTGTTTGAATATTGCTGTCGGTAAGCTGTGGCAGAAGAAAAAATTGAAAATGAAAAGCATGAAAGAACTGCTCAGAATTTGTGGGTTGTAAGTGATTGAGGTCGCATCATACCTGGCTGCTTGCTTATTCAATGAAGGAAATTCAATGGACGAACGACGCGTAAGCCGACAAAATCGAAGCAGCGCTTTGGAGACCAGAGAAGCTCGAAAAGCCCGAAAAGACGAGCTACGAGCTCCAAACGAGGAATTTCAAAAAGAACAGGGATTGCTTTATGGTGCTGGAATAGCAGATTAACCTGTAAGTAATTTAAAAAAATGTATGACTGCCTTGACTTTATTTTTCTTGGTACTATATCCTCGTTATCTAAAATAAACTACCTGAAAGCCTTGTGAAGCTGTATACAACATGTGGTTTGTGAAAAAAAAATTAATTTAAAGCACTCTTATTGCATTTGCCAATTAGGTTGTCGGTTTGGGACCATGTTACCTTACTTTAGTGTAGCTCATCAAAGGCAGAAAGAAATTACTGCACTACAAGGAAATAACTGCTAGCTATTGTTGATTTAAAATTATTCTTAGGAAGGGTAGATCCCATGGAAATGCAGATGCACTTTCACGACGGCCATGTAAACCGGAATGTAAGTACTTTTTTCGCCTGGAAGGAAAATGCGACTATGTGAGTCTGCAAAGAACAACTGTCATACCCTTATGTACTCCAATGTTGATGTGGAAAGATAACGACGAAAGGCCCCAATTGAAAGATATTTCCGACAGAAGTACAACGTAGAGCAGCTACTGGGAGCAATGGAATTCGCTGTGCGTTAAAGATAGAATATTGAAACGCAAATGGGAAATACCTGACGAGTCATCATGCTGAATGCAGGTATAAGTTCCCCATAACAAAATAAGGCACGTGCTGGAGGAATTCCATAACGGTGCTTCGGGAGGACATCTTGGTGTCAATAAGACTTTGGAGAAATTAAGAGAACGATTCTACTAGCTACATATGGGGGAGGATGTGGAAGACTAGTGTCGACCATATACTGTTTGTACCTGTAGCAAAGGATCTCATATCAAAAGAAGGGGAGCGATGCAGCAATACAGCGTTGGAGCGCCCTTTGAAAGAATCGCGATTGACGTTGCGGGACCATTACTAGAGTCAGATCGGGGCAAGCGGTACATTTTAGTTATAATGGATTATTTCAGTAAATGGCTAGAAGTATATCCAATAACAAATCCAGAAACAAAGATAGTGGCAGAGGAGTTAGTAACAAACTGGATATGTAGATTTGGCGTCCTCAATGGGCTTCATTCTGACCAAGGACGAAACTTTGAATCTAGCGGATTCAGGGAAGGAGACCGCGTCTGGCTATTAAACCCACTGCGACGAAGAGGAAAATCACCTTCAACAGCAGAGGGAAGGACACTACAAGATCCTTACGCGCATCAACGATGTAGTCTATAGGATATAACGGGGACCGCAAGGCAAAATGAAGAACGTGCGCATTGACCGATTTAAGCCATACCAAGGAGATACAACTGTTCGGGATGAACAGTTCTAAGAGGGGGCAGTGTAACCCGCACTATAGTCTGGCATATACTACGTGATGAAAAGGAAATCAAGTGGCAATGGGCATGTTCCGAATTTCGGAAACTAGAAAAACGTCAGATGACGTATGAAGTCAAGGCCGACTCGAACCTGTGGTGACTTAGTGTGAAAAAAATTAATAACGGAAATTGCTGAAACTAAGTTGCTGAACTTTCTAGAAGTAAGATAAATAGTATAAGTATTGCTTAGCAATTGTGCAACAAATTAATGGAGTGAAGTGAATAAAAATTGTTAATATTTGTGATTGAAAATAAGTGCCTTAATTAATCCGTCGAACCCGAAGAGCACCATTTACGTTACAATATATTAGATATTTCAGTTTAAAATTGTTATTAGTGAATTGCACAATAAATTGTGAAAGTCTGACCTATTCTGATCAACCAACAACAGAAAATTGTGATCATGCGATCATTAAAACCGCAAGTACTATTACAAACTTCGCGTTGTTTTTGATGCCTCGTGCAAAACAACCTCTGGAGTCTCGCTCAATGACATTTTGATGCCTGGTTCTACTCTTCACCAGGATGTAATCCCTATTATCATTTGATGGTGGTTGTACAAATATGTATTCACCGCAGATATGTTCAGTCAGATTTGGATAAATCCCGAAGACGCAGATTATTAGGGAGTGAGCAGATAAAAACCATCAAATAAAAGACTATGTCTTTTAACTGTAACAATTGGGGTGTCGTGTGGACCCTACTAAGCAATTCGAACACTCCGTCAATTGGCATAAGATGTATAGCAGTATTTTCCCGAAGCATCTGCATGTCTTAAAAACGATTTTTATGTGGGTCTTGTCGACACTCTTGACGAACTAAACACGCTTAAAAATAAATAATTTGCAAGATTTCTCATTGATTAATAATTAAGACCTCTTGCAAAGTCTGCTATCTAAAGACATATCAGACGATTTTTTATTGCAATTTCCTGAAGAAGCCACAGTTAAAGCTTTAGCCATCTTTTGGAAACCAACAGAAGACACCTTTCAGTACAAGTTAAACATTAATTAAGATGGACCATACACAAAGAGGGATGTGCTGTCAAAAATATCGAAGTTGTTTGATCCCTTAGCAGCAAAAATCTTCATGCAAAAGCTTTGGTTAACTGGTTTAGAATGGTACCAAATGCTTCCTCAGCACTTACATAATAAATGGAAAGACTTTATAAGCAATGTCAATCAAATTGAAAGCATTAGAATTTCGAGATGGATAGGACATTTAAAATCCTCAATCGTAGAATTTCATGGGTTCTGCGATAGCTCCCCTTTTATCTCTTAACCCATTTTTTTATACGATGTGGTCAAATCCTAGGGGACAACGTTTTGATGCGTTAGCATGGTTTTGGCCGAAATTGAATTAGGGTAAGGGAATTATAGTAAGGGAAGTGAGGAAACTTGAGTCTTGATTTTGCATTGCTGCGAGCTTATCAACAGCCCAGAGTCGGAGTGGATTATTTTAATTTCTTATTAAAAGCTCACGGGGAGACCTGGTCTCGAACCCGGGACCCATGGCGTAATGGTCGTGCCAGTCAACGAATTGATCCAACTCCGTCTCCAACGACAACGATGGCATCCTCCGTGTTGGCGGACGTATAGACCATTCAAATCTATCATACAATGAAAAACATTCTATTATAATATCACGCAATAGCAAACTCACAATGTTGTTAACAGATCAGCTTCATAAAATAACATTGCATGGCGATTTGAACGTCAGGTTATATTATTTAAGGAAAACTTATTGGATATCAGGAAATCTACCTACGCATAGTGACACATTCGAAATACCTTTCATTTATGTCGGTGTTGATTTCGCGGGGCCCATTAATATTAAACTCATCAAAACCAGAAATGCAAAATGTTCCAGGGCATATACCGCAATCTATGTATGCTTCGCTGTAAAAGCTATCAAAACAAAAACATCTATTCATACAATGGGACAAATTTTGTAGGAGCATCAAAACTTCTAGACAAAGAGCTCCAAGCTGCTATCAGAGCCAACAAGAATATAGCTGCCGAATACTGCGCCAATCAAAACGTTTGTTGTCATTTTATCCCGCCTGGTCCCCCGCACTACCCGTAATTTGGCGGAATTTCATCTTCGTAGAATCATGTATCAAACTTTACTAAGATTCGAGGAATTATCGACCGCGCTCACACAAATTAAAGCAATCTTCAATTTCCGGCCTTTATGTCCATTGCCCGGTAATCCTGATGATTAAAGTGGAAGGTCCAACAAAGTATTGTTCGCATTAGAGACTTAGTTCTTCTAAAGGAGAAGTGTCCATCTAAATGGAAAGTTGCTCGAATACTATAAGTACATCCTGGACGAGATAATCATTATCATTAAAAACACCACAAACCAAGCTTAAACGAAGAATTTCGAAAATTTTTCCTCTACCCTTTCAAACGCAAGACGAGTTTTCATCATCCCAATAGCACTACGATACTATCAAGCCTTAATTAATTAATTTATTACCATAAAAATAACGTTTGCCATTATAGCCTACGATTGCGGGCATGAAAGAATGAACAGAATGACAGTATCACTAATAAGAATCGATCCATGTATCATCGAATCATCCAAAGTATCGTACGAGGAAGGGAACTGGGAAGGGGCATCGTATACCTTTGGAGTGAACTCATGGAGCAAAGTCATAGTTACACATGTAATGGAGTTTACGATCATCGATTAAGATGGCATAATACACCTGGTCGACGACCAAGTTCTTTTACGTAACAACATAGCGTATCCTTATCTAAATGAAAAATGTATAGATCCAGAATTCGGTATGACTTTCTGGAAAATGATTCCCGATACTTCGTGTGAGATACTTTCGTAGTATCAAATTCAAAATTTGATTTTCTGAATAAATCTGTGCGGGCTGTGCGCAAATAAGGGGGAGGTGCCGGAATTAAAAAATGCCCAATCAAAATTTTAAGTTCAAAATGTTTATTATCAAATTCAAAAATTCAAATAAATAGTTCAATATAACACTTAATCCTAATTATCACAGTCAATAATAATTCAATTCAAAAACAAAAATTCAATAAATAATTCAAAAATTCAATATAAATAATAAATTCAAAAAAAAGTAAATAAATAAAATCGAAAAGAATCCACAGCTAATTCGATGCTGGTTTGGTGCCGTCCTGAAAGAAGAAGAAGAGAGAGATTTATAAAAATGCAATTCAAAATTAAGTTTTTGAATTGAAAAATAGAATTAATTTTCTATTTTAATAAAATGCAGAATTAAGTTTCTGCAGGAAAAATACAGAAATGCAGAATTAAGTTTCTGCGGGAAAAATTACAGAAGTAAGTTTCTGCGATAATATTTACAGAAGTAAGTTTCTGTGGTAGGATTTGCAGAAGTAAGTTTCTGCGACAGGATTTTTACAGAAGTAAGTTTCTGTGGTAGGATTTGCAGAATTAAGTTTCTGCGACAGGATTTTTACAAATTAAGTTCTGAAAATCACGGGTGGGATTGTTTCAGTTTGAATACTGAACAAGGAATGAGGTGTCATACTGAAAATCTCGCCGGTTTATATAGCTCCAGGTTAGCGGATTTAAACTCTTTTCATTCATGAGTTCGCCTGGTAGTACTATTTTACTTTAATGTTAATGTCATTCACAATGAAAATGTAAAGTGACATTTGCAAAGTTGACAAGATGACAGCTGTTTTGGTGGCAGAAATTTTGGTAAGTTTTTATTTTGTAAAATAATTATTAGTTTATTAATGTTTTGTTTATTTCAGCTGACAAATTTTGTTGGAGGAATGGTCGGAGCAGTTTAGGAGAATAATATGCACTTCCCGTGCATTTAGATAAGTATTTTCAAATTTCAACATAAAGTTTGTTTACTTTGTGGGGTTTTCTTTTATTTTCAGTTTGCTGATTGGAACTACTTATAGGATGAGGAAAGGGGCACTTAGGAGGTAGCAGGACGACATTTAGACAACGAGGGATTGTTTTACTAAGTATTATTTACATGAAATTGAGTTTTCCAGTAAATATTTTTGTTTTTAGGTAATAATTTTTGGAGGGACTGAACATCCTCCCGCCTCCAACAAAATTAGATTTTTATGGTATATATGTATAATATATTGGTTTAAATAAACTTACGTTTTTTTGATGGAAGATGTGGTATTTTACTTTCTTCCTTACCATCTTCATGGAAACTTTTCCAGGAAGATCCCATCGGAAAAATTTTCTTGAGTTTCTGATGCATTCCCATGGGGTTTTGGTTTGCTTTAATAATTGCAGCACTATGGGAGTTGCATCGATTAGTGGTTCCAGATCTTGTGGGATACCTGTGTCGCCCATTGGTGGATCCTGGAATGCTGGAATGGCTGGTCGTATTGGCGGGATATTTGGAGCTGATATTGGTGTTGGTGCTTTTGGTAATGTACTAACCAAAGGTCCTGAGGGCAGTGTACTGATAGTGTTGTTGTTAGTGTCAGGACATTTCAAATTTGTAGACACTGGTCTGGGCCTGGTTGGAATGCGGATTCCTGGGAGGGGCTGGAACGGTCTCGGCTTAAAGATGAGATCCTTTTTACTTGACGCCAAGGTTTTTCTCAATTTTTGTATTGAGGATGACAATTTCCGACTTTCAAATGGTCTATTTTTCGTCCTGATTGGTGACGAATGAGGTTTTATAATGACTGATTTTAACCGTCGTTTTGTTCCCCTCGATCCAGTGGCAGTTGTCATCCTTTTTGTCACCTTTTCCTTTGACGAGACACTTGGTTTAGTCGGAGTCCCTTTTATCGGGGAAACTGGTGCAGGAATGTCTGTCATTTCGTCCAGCAGATCCCATAATTCCCTTTTCGGTGTATTCGGTGGAGTAGGTAGTTAATGAATCCAGGGAATCCGAATTGAACAATTCCAACAACTCTTCCATTTCAAAAAAAAAAAAAATTATACAAAATGATAAAAAAATAAAAATAAACTCAAAAAAGACACTTTTGCCGCGCACTTTCTTCAACTTTCAAAACTGAAGTGAATTTTGGCGGGTTTTGGATTCGTTTATATTCAAAATAAACGGGAATTTTCAAACATTTAGTGCTGCCAAGAGAGTCAATGTGTAAGGGAGAGTGGTTTATTATTGTTGGGATATGTCGGAGAAAGGGAGAGGACAGACCTTGGTAATAGGGCGAGTTAAAATATTTTTTGACGTTTTAACTGTTACTGCTCGTACTAAATTGTTATGACCAGTATGAATTTCAATTATTCGCCCTAATGGCCAATGTCCTATTGGTACTTGATCTTCTTTTATTAATACGAGAGTGTCTATTTTTAAATTCTCCTTTTGGGTTTGCCATTTTTGTCGTTGTTGTAGGGTGTGAAGGTAATCTTTTGACCACTTTTTCCAAAAATTGTGAGAGAGCCACTGTATAAATTGCCATCTCTTTAAAGGATGTTGGTTGTGATTTAGTGGGGGAGGTTCTAATACAAATAGGTTATGTCTGCCTGTCAGGAAGTGGCCAGGGGTAAGGACATTGTAGTCTGTGGCATCATTAGATAGCGGAGAGAGTGGTCTAGCATTTAAGCATGCTTCTATTTGAACTAATACTGTATATAATTCTTCGTATGTGAGCTTTGTGTTTCTGATAGTTTTATACAGATGACGTTTTGTGGATTTAACTCCAGATTCCCATAATCCTCCGAAGTGAGGTGCTGCAGGAGGGTTAAAGTGCCAAGTTATGCCTTGGTTAGCAAGTTCGGTAGCTAAATCGACTTCAATTGCTTTAATAGTGTTTTCTAGGTTAGTTTGTAGAAGTCGATTAGCTCCTACGAAATTTGTGCCTCGGTCCGAATAGATGTGAGCGCAAAAACCTCTCCGGCCTATAAGTCGTTTTAGAGCGGCTATAAAGGCTGGAGCAGATAAGTCAGAGACCAGCTCAATATGTATCGCTTTAGTAACTAAACAAATGAATAAACAAATATATGCTTTTGTAATTTTTGCCCCTCTTAGTGATGAGGTTTTCATGTCTATTGGGCCTGCATAATCGACGCCAGTGTGTTGGAAAGGTAAGGAAGTGTTGACTCTAGCAGCTGGGAGAGAACTCATTAATTGAGAGGAGGGTTTAGCATTGAATCGAAAACACGTGATACATTTATGTATGCGATATCTAATTGTATTGCGGGCATTAAGTAGCCAATAAGAATTGCGTAGTGTGTTTAATACAACTTGAGTGCCTCCGTGCAGAGTGTAATTGTGAATATGGTCAATAAGGATATGAGTAACATGGTGGTTATTTGGGAGGATTATAGGATGTTTTAGGTTATAATTTAAATGTGCTTCTGTAAGCCGACAAAATTCGGCTTTTTTTAGGAAGGGGCAGATTTTTTTGCAAACATATAATTTCGGTAGAAAAAATTATGTGTTGGAGAGTTTTTATTAGGCATCGTTCTGCCTTTTTGAGTTCGGAGACTGATAAATACTGAGTAGTTGGGTGTTGTTTGCGCATACTATTTATAAATCTAAGGCAGTATGCGGTTATACGAATAGTTTTCTGGAATGATGAGTATTTGGTAAGTAAAACTATGTGTTCGTTGATTATATTAGTGAGTGTTTTCGATTTTTTAGATTCTAATGCAGTTTGGATATCTGTGTTTTGTTGAAACCAAAATTCCTCATCTTTATGTAACCAGTCTGGTCCGTTCCACCATATTGAAGTCGTTAATAGTGCTTTTGGTAGAATTCCTCGTGAGGCTATGTCTGCAGGATTTTGTTTTGATGGAACGTGTTTCCAAATTGCATTTGGTATGTTCTCGTGTATTTCGGAGACACGATTGGCTACGAATGTTTTCCAAGTTGATGGATGTTTCCGCAACCATGCCAGAGCTATATTAGAGTCTGTCCAGGCTGTCAATTTGATCTCTTTGAGCTCTAGAGCATAACTCTAGACGAAGCAACGACACTGGTTTGATAGGAGCGACTTTGGTTTTTGCTGTAATTAGTTGAACTTTGGAATTGTTGTGTTCGTGTATTTTTAAATATAGTACAGCTGAGTAAGCGTTATTGGAGGCGTCGCAAAAACCGTGTAGCTCTATCTCTTTTATATTGGGCTCATATCCCAGCCATCTTGGAATTTGCATATCTTGTAATGTATTCAATTGAGCCTTGAAATTACTCCATTCTCTTGCAATTTCGTTGGAAACTATGTCATCCCAGCCACATTTTGTAAGCCAGAGCTTTTGTATTAAAATTTTGGCTGTTATTATACATGGTGCTAGCCATCCTAATGGATCAAAGAGAGACGAGACTTCAGAGAGTATTATTCGTTTCGTATATGCATTAGTTGGTTCAGGAATTTTAACTTTGAAGGAGAAATGATCTGTCGTTGGGTACCACCGAATGCCGAGAGTTTTGATGGATTCGTGTTCTGAGAATTCTAAGTTTGTTTTTAGCTCTCGGTGTTCAAGGGGTATTCTGTCTAGCGGATCAGGATGGTTGGCAGTCCATTTCCTTAAATTAAAATTGCCTTTATGTAAAGCCTCGATAAGCTCCTGTTGAAGTCGTTGAGCTTCATTGAGGTTATGGGCACCGGTAACCAAATCGTCGACGTAAAAATCTCTCATTATACTCTCTGCTGCGAGTGGGTAGTTGTTAGCTTCATCCTTTGATAACTGCTGGAAGTTTTAATGGCGAGGTATGGAGCTGGTGCGGTTCGGAATGTGACTGTTGTCAGAGCGTAGTCCTTTAATTCTTCATTTGGAGTATTTCTCCAGATTATTCTTTGGAAATTCTGGTGTTTAGGTGCCATTTGGATCATCCTATACATTTTCTCAATGTCAGCTGTGAATGCGTATTTATATAATCGCCATCGTAATAGGGTGGTCCAAAGAGTTGGTTGTATAGTTGGTCCAATTAGCAGTTGCTCATTTAGAGACTTTCCATTTGACGTGCGTGCTGAAGCGTTGAACACAATTCGAAGCTTTGTTGTTGTACTCTCTTTGAGTACTGCATGATGTGGTAAGTAATAATAAGGGAAATTGGAATGGTAGTTGTTCTCCGTTTGTAATTGTGTAGAGGGAATTAATTTCATGTGTCCAAGCTGCGCGTATTCATTTATACAATTTTTATATAGATTATATAGCTCTGGATTATTGGAGAGTTTTTTCTCTATTTGTAGAAATTGCCTGACTGCCATATTTCTTGACTGACCGAGTTGCGGTGCAATTTGCTCCTTGAATGGTAATTGCACTTCGTATTTTCCGCAGGGCAAACGAGTTGTTGTTTCTTTATAGAGTTTTTCACATAGCTGATCTTCTGGTGATTGTTTAGAGGTAATGTGACACTCTTCGATTTCCCAAAATCGTTTTAACTGATTATCCAACTCAGTTTTTATTGTAGTATGAGTGGTTAATATTGTCGTGAGGATATTCTTTGTTTCTGGGATTGCTCCCATTAAAATCCATCCTAGTTTTGTATTTTTAGCTGTAGGTGTGTTAAAGGTTCCCCTTTTGATTCCATTTATTATAATGTTGGCATAAATGTCAGCTCCGAGAAGAATGTCGATCTCTGCTGGAGTTGAAAAAGTGGGGTCAGCCAGAGGAAGGTTTTGTATGTGTCTCCAATTTGAGACTTTAATTGTTTGAGCTGGTAGTAAGTCGGTGATTTTTTCGATTATCAACATGTTAACCTTCATTTTAAAATTCGAGTGTAGTCAATTGATGCTGACTGTCGTTTGTTTTGAGCTTGTATTAGTAGGAGTTGTGCCAAGCCCAATTAGTTGATGATTTGTTGGTAATCCTTTGAGCTGTAATCGTTTACAGGCTCTTTCTGTTATAATGGATACTTGTGATCCAAAGTCTATTAATGCTCGAAAGGTCATTGTAGTGCCAGATGGGCAGTAATATTTATTAGAGCTGTAGAGAGTAAAGCTCTTTTAGTATTAGAAGTGAAAAAATTTTGAACTTGTTGTTCCTTAGCTTCGATAGTAGATGTAGACTTTGATTTTGTAGTAGATTCGGTGGTTGCATTTGTATTTGAAAAGTATTGTTCATAGTGAAGCAAAGAATTGTGGTTTTTGCCACAGTGGTAACATTTTTTGTTACTAGGACATTGTGAAGTTGTATGGTTGGACGAGAGACAATTTTTGCACAAGTGTTTGTTAGTAACAATTTCATGTCGTTGTTGAATGCTTAAATTTCTAAATGTAGGACAATGGAAAATTATATGGTTTCCTCTGCAATGGCAGCACGAGGTTTTTATATTCTTAGGCGAATATGGTTTTTGAATCGGAGCTGAACTCTTGCTTTTGTTTAAGAGTCCATATGTTGGTTTAGGGGGAATGTTTTTCTTTCCTTCGGTTAGAGCCTCAAGCATTCTAAATCTCGTTTCGAGAAATGTAGTGAATTCTGTATAAGTTGGGAGTTCAGTATTGTTTCGTAACTCTTGTTCCCAATGATAATGTGTCTCTTGTGGTAATTTCTGGATTAATATATGGATCAAGATGGCGTCCCATTTGTCCACTGGTAATTCGAGAGCTTGTAACTCATGAATACATTCCTCAGTTTTATCCAAAAATGATTTAATACTGGTGGATGTCTCAGTTTTAATTTGAGACTGGCTTAGGAGATCCTTCAATTGCTGATTTACGAGAGATCGTTTATTATTATATCTCTTCGTGAGAAGTTCCCATGCCTTGTCATAATTGCTCTCAATTATGTCAAATTGTCGCAGAAGTCTATCTGCTTCCCCAGAGACATTTGCTTTTAAATAATGTAATTTTTGTACCTTGCTCAGATTTTTATCTGAATGTATTAGGGCGGAGAATAAATCATGGAAAGATCTCCATGTTTTGTAGTTGCCATCGAACTTGGGTATGGCAATAGGTGGTAGCCTGATTGAATTTGACTGTGATGGATTAGTTTCGGGAGAACTATTGCTCTTAATGTACTCTTTAAGCCCATCATTAAGTTCAGTTAAGAGATCGAAATATGCCTCTTCAGTGATTTCGTATATATTTTCGGAGTTGTATTTGTTCTCCTTTGCATCCGTGTATGCCCATATATCGATATGGTTTGCAGAGAACTGTTCCCACAACTCTTTAATAAAGGCGAGACGGGCTTCAAAATAGCCCTGGTTTCGTCTACTTTTACCGGCCTTTTTATGGTTGACGGCGGCTTTGTTTATTTGTTCCTTTAAAGCATACTGCTTAGTAAGGATTTTTTCGAGTGAGGACATTTTGAACTTAGGGCAAATCTGGCTCGAAGGACCAATGTGCGGGCTGTGCGCAAATAAGGGGGAGGTGCCGGAATTAAAAAATGTCCAATCAAAATTTTAAGTTCAAAATGTTTATTATCAAATTCAAAAATTCAAATAAATAGTTCAATATAACACTTAATCCTAATTATCACAGTCAATAATAATTCAATTCAAAAACAAAAATTCAATAAATAATTCAAAAATTCAATATAAATAATAAATTCAAAAAAAAGTAAATAAATAAAATCGAAAAGAATCCACAGCTAATTCGATGCTGGTTTGGTGCCGTCCTGAAAGAAGAAGAAGAGAGAGATTTATAAAAATGCAATTCAAAATTAAGTTTTTGAATTGAAAAATAGAATTAATTTTCTATTTTAATAAAATGCAGAATTAAGTTTCTGCAGGAAAAATACAGAAATGCAGAATTAAGTTTCTGCGGGAAAAATTACAGAAGTAAGTTTCTGCGATAATATTTACAGAAGTAAGTTTCTGTGGTAGGATTTGCAGAAGTAAGTTTCTGCGACAGGATTTTTACAGAAGTAAGTTTCTGTGGTAGGATTTGCAGAATTAAGTTTCTGCGACAGGATTTTTACAAATTAAGTTCTGAAAATCACGGGTGGGATTGTTTCAGTTTGAATACTGAACAAGGAATGAGGTGTCATACTGAAAATCTCGCCGGTTTATATAGCTCCAGGTTAGCGGATTTAAACTCTTTTCATTCATGAGTTCGCCTGGTAGTACTATTTTACTTTAATGTTAATGTCATTCACAATGAAAATGTAAAGTGACATTTGCAAAGTTGACAAGATGACAGCTGTTTTGGTGGCAGAAATTTTGGTAAGTTTTTATTTTGTAAAATGATTATTAGTTTATTAATGTTTTGTTTATTTCAGCTGACAAATTTAGTTGGAGGAATGGTCGGAGCAGTTTAGGAGAATAATATGCACTTCCCGCGCATTTAGATAAGTATTTTCAAATTTCAACATAAAGTTTGTTTACTTTGTGGGGTTTTCTTTTATTTTCAGTTTGCTGATTGGAACTACTTATAGGATGAGGAAAGGGGCACTTAGGAGGTAGCAGGACGACATTTAGACAACGAGGGATTGTTTTACTAAGTATTATTTACATGAAATTGAGTTTTCCAGTAAATATTTTTCTTTTTAGGTAATAATTTTTGGAGGGACTGAACAAAATCAATATAAATTTTTGCAAACTTCGACCATTTTAATTTTTTAAATAGCTCATAAATAACTTAAACTATATACTAGTGACTTGCCAAGTTTCATATGCCAAGTTTAAATGTTTTTAACTACAATTTGTGAAATTTTGATAAAAAAAAAGAAAAACAAAGGGCAGCACTGAACACGTTTCCCTGCGGCGCCTCTTTTCTAAGGGACTTTGCGGTATTCCAAATATCTCAAAAACTACTGAACATATAAGTTAACGCAACAAACATCAGCACAGCAATATCAAAATTAACGCGACAACGAAGATGCATTGTCATCAATATTTCACCCCAAATTACGCAGTAAGATCCTGCTATCACACTACAGGTTACCCAACACTCAATCATCCGATATTGCTGACCAGCCTGGCTAAACTGCTAACGTCTACACCTAAGCAAGTGTAATCAGGTGCAAATAGAATTAAGTAATTTAAGTCTGTTCTGAGCATTAAAACAATTAAGTTCGATCGGCCCCGCTCCGATCAAAGTAAAAGTTTTTTTTAATAATTAAAACTTATAAATTTTTAACTGGCGCCCGAGCGGGGACCAGGGTAATAAAAGTTCAGTGTTCCGTTTAATTAATTAATCAAATTCTAGAGAAGTCAATAAGTGATATAATTAAAAATTAGTTCGCGGATTCAATTAGCAAAGTCCTCAAGTAGCACGGCTAATACTGATCCGTGTGAAGTGAATTCAAAGGTCCTCAAGCAGCACCTATTCCAGCCGAACCTGTGAACTAAATAAAGGTTCGCAAGAAGTAACATTCCCTGCGTCCTGAACCACCCACCGCAAAGAGGAAATAAGGCCATCTAATAACCTGTAAATGAGGAAAAGGAGCTAAGATTCTTTTAGCAGCCACTATTTTGTGAAGTAACTAAATCATGTATATAAATCTTTCGTAAAATAAAATTATCTCGAACCTTGACATATCGAACAGTGGAAAAATTATCAAATAAAAACCAATTTATAATATTTTTGTACAAAGAAGTGAATCTTCTTTATAACTATTACGAAATAGAGTAAGAATAAAGATTTAATGTGTGAAATTTTTAATAACAGTTAGGAGAAAGATTTAATTTGAGAAATCAGTAGAAAGTTTTAGTGAAATTGTAAATTTTAACTATTAATGCGAAAAGTGATTTTTCTCGTGAAATTTTCCCTCTTCTTTTAACTACAAAATTTCCAACAAATCCTATAAAATTTAAGTTTTTTTCAAATACAACTCCCCTTTCGCGATGAGTAATCCGAATAATCTAATCAGAACAGCTGTTCTTAACACAGAGCAGATTACTCTTGATCAACCACATGCTCCAGCTTCACAACCGTCGACTCATAATTACACTTCCGAATCCCTCGACAAGCTCGTAACCGGAATAGTCAATCGCGTCCTCAAAAGCGAAGGGAGACAAATTGTTAATTCCATAATAAATCCTAATTCCGATTATTTTACAGGAACAGATCAGGTTATAGAATTTAGCAGAGTTAGATAAAGTACCTGATGTCATCAGATGTTTAAAAGAATTCTCTGGGCAGCCCGGACAGTTCAATTCGTGGAAAAAAGGCGTAGACCGAATTCTACAGCTTTCGAAAATATCAAAGGGACACCCAAATATTACGGTATCCTCAACAAAATCTTCGGACAAGCAGACGTGGTGTTAGAATCTTACAATAACCCTTTTGACTGAAAATGCATATCCAGATGCTTTACAATGCATTATGCTGATAAACGCGATCTATCTACGATAGAATATCAAATAACTTTTCTAGTGCAAGGGAATTATACGGTACAGCAATTCTACCATTCTGTATACTCCCACTTATCTCTTATCCTTAATAAAATCGGTTGCACGGAGATAAGCAATGAATCTCTGACTCTTCTAACGCAGCATTATAGGGACAAAGCACTCGAAACTTTCATTTGAGGATTGAGAGGCGATTTGCCAAGACTTCTCGGCATACGAGAACCACCCGCAGACCTGCCACAGGCATTACACCTTTGTCTTAAATTGGGAAATCAGAATTACAGACCCAATACGCATTCTCGTACCACGGACAATCACGAATGGTTGCAAAACATGAAGCGCCCCAACCATCTCCTCGTAAGACAGTGATAAATCATAATAAACCTAACCCGCATGGAAGCAGATTACCCTTCTACCCACCATTAACACACTTACCCCAACCTCCGTTTAACCCAAACTTCCAGAATTCCTATAGAC
This sequence comes from Leptarthrus brevirostris, assembly GCA_964036015.1. Lineage (NCBI taxonomy): Eukaryota > Metazoa > Arthropoda > Insecta > Diptera > Asilidae > Leptarthrus > Leptarthrus brevirostris. The sequence continues at coordinate 30,009,575 of OZ038373.1, forward strand.
CGCCTCACTTTCACCCAAATAATTGCCCTAATCAATTTGCACCAAACCCCAAGCTTAAGCCTGAACCGATGGATGTTGATCAAAGCATACATTCACGGAGAGTAAACTACATGAACAGGCCATTCCAAAATCCGATGTACGGTAAGAGACCAAGCCAACCACGACCATACGTGCATAACAAATTCCAACGTAACTTCCACAGAGAGACCCAACAGTTCAATCACGACGAAATCGACTACACCTATGAACAAGCCCAAGAAGTCAAAGACGGGAAATGTGACCAATCACGGGTTGAATACGCAGAGCAGTACAAAGACAATAGCACAGAGATGGAACCCGTCGATTTCGCGGATATTGATTTTTTAGACTAAACTGCTCTTCACTGCCCTACTTCGAATGTAGAACGAGGAGCGGCGAAATACTTATAGACACGGGATCCAACAAAAATTACATCCAAGCAAATTTCGTCCCAAATCCCATTCCAAATTCACAACCCTTCTACGCAAGCTCTGTAGCACTAAAGTTAGCCACCACACTATGTAAATTTATAAATATATAATAATATATAATATAAAGTTTTCCCTATGGAACTCTCTGAAGTCTTTTAACGTTATTTTGGGCAATGGTAGCCTCAAAGATTTGTCTGACGTAATTTACAGGAAAGACAGTTATATGGTCATAAAAAATTTAGTTAAAATTAAAATCAAGCAGCAAGCCTACACGGCAATAAACCAAATAGACAGTAGAACCGACCACCTAACTAACTGACTTTTACCATTTTTGTAAAAAGAGAAATCCGAACAACTTCAGACCATCCAGTATATTACAAATTTTACCCCTGTACTATGGCCCTTAAAGATGAAGTAGAGAAACAAGTGCGACAACTCCTAAACGACGGCATTATAAGACCATTAAGGTCTCCCTACAACTCACCCGTATGGATGGTGCCGAAAAACCAGATGCCTCACCTTAATGACGAAGCAATGCAAGCCTTCAGGAAAATCAAAAACTCCTTAATATCAGACGATTTACTACTAGCCTACCCCGATTTTGATAAGGAATTCCAACTCACTACAGACGCGTCAGACTACGCCATAGGTGCAGTGTTAGCACAAGAAGACAGACCCATAATATTCATTTCCAGAACACTTAGTAAGGCAGAAGAGCATTATGTGACGAACAAAAAAGAAATGCTCGCGATAATATGGGCCCTTAATACTCTTAGAAACTACTTATATGGCACAGCGAAAGTGAAAATATTTATGGATCACCAACCGCTAACTTATGCACTGAGCAATAAGAATAATAACAATGAAATGAAGAAATACTCAAAGAGTATAACGACCAATTACTATACAAACCGGGGAAAACAAACGCTGTGGCAGATGCCCTTTCAAGGCCTCCGCAAGCATCGCTAGTTAATTCACTTACCGGAACACAACATAGCAGCGATAGCTCTGATCATACTCTTGGAACTACTTCTGAAGCCCCAATATATGTCTTCAAAAATCAGCTTATAATTAAAATAGGAAACGAAACAAATTACCAATTCAAAATTCTAATTCCTACCTATTATAGACACATTTTCACACAACCCGAATACTCGGATGAAAATTTGCTTTCAATTTTCAAAAAATACCTAAACCACAGCCTGTTAACTACAGAGCCAATGATAGATTAAATCCACGAGCTATTCCCCCTTCACTTCACCAACTATAAAACCAGGTTTTCCCAAACTCAAGTAGAAGACCAAATGAATTCGAAAATTAACAATATCGTCAAGCGGTGTAAAATTTGTAAAGAGCAGAAATACGACCGACATCCAAACAAACTAGAGATGAAGGAATTCCCAATTCCACAGTATCCAGGAGAAATATTACATATATATATATTTACTTTACCGAAAAAAACTAATGTTAACGGCCTTAGATAAGTTTTCAAAATACGCGTAGGTAAAGATAACAAAGTCTAAGGCGATCGAGGAAGTAAAAACCCCACTTCGCGAATTACTCTTTTTTTTTGGTGTACACAAGATAATTGTGATCGACAACGAGAAATCACTGGATTCCTCTTCGATTCTTTTTATGGTAAAGAATCAACTCAATATCCAAGTCTTTAAAATACCCTCTCACGCTAGTACAGTCAACGGTGAAGTCGAAAGATATCATTGGACCCTAGGAGAAATTAATCTGCCTAAAAGCAGATGGTATCCAAAGAACATTCCCGGAGCTTCTTGACAGAGCCGTTTACGAGTATAATCAGGCAAGATAATATCGAAACAGGCAATTGATCTGAAAAACCAAAACAAAAAAAGACATCCAATTAGAAATTACAATCGCGGTGAGAGCGTCTACGTTAAGTTGAACAAATGTACAGGGTCTTAACTATCCCCTAGATACCAACGAGAAATAGTAAAAGAAAATAATTCCAAAACCATTTTACCCGAATCTTCCGATGCCATCAAAAGTGGATCTCGCTTTTCGAGATTTGAGAACAGCTTGTTTAATTACCTTACGTTGCTCGATGTTTTCTATCAGCGCGTGCACATGCTTTTGTTAAAGGTCGCAAAGGTCTCTTCCTGTGCTTTTTCCATATAGTTGCTGCACGTAGTTTTCAGTTCGTTCCGCAAGCGTTGTCTGGTTGTCCAACTCGGTCAGCTCCAATTCCGTGAGTATATTCCATATGTAGTGGTAAATCGCGAGGCTTCTTAGATCCTCGTACAGCACTTCTGGTTTATTGAGTGGGTTTACCGAGTAAGGTTCCGAAGTACTACTTCCCATAATGGACACAGTCAGTCCGGGGATGATAACGATTTGTATCATACCTGAGGAGAGGAATATGGTTAGTGTGGGTTTGTGAGATTAATTTTTCTTATTTACTAAGCGTAGATTTTATCTAAAGGGGTTTAATACTATTTTTTAGCAGGTGTACCTCAACGCAAGAGACTATCAGGAAGAAATTCCGGTGTTTGCCTTAGAGTCGAAAGTGTAATTGTGGTCTTTACACCAGTATCAAAAAAAAGTATTAATAAAGATAAGACTACTTTAATTGCAAATAATCAATTAATTTTTTCTTTATTATTGGTATCAGTGGTAAATTTTTCAATGCAGTCTTCTAAAGTGGCCAAATGCGTAAATTGTGTTTCCGTTACTTGACTTCAGGGCAAGGGACTATGAAGAGAAACTGACAAGAGTCAGTCCATTGGAGGTAAGTGTAGTAAAGAGTTTGAGTATGTAAAAGGATAACAATCCAACAAATTGGATGAAATTAAAGTGAATTGAATTTAATTCGAAAAAAAGGGAAAATAAAAGGTAGCGTTCGATCAAAGTGGGGAAAACTAAAATATGAGTGTGTACATATAGTGAAAGTGTGAAGGTCTTTCATACAAAAGGTTATTGAAACTTAGAGTGAGAGTACCCTCGTTAAAGCATTTAAAAAAAATTTATTATAATTGTCCTCGTTGGGTTGGGAGAAAGTTACTTAAATTTGTTAACTTTCTCACTAGATGATTTTCTAATGATCCTGTCCCCTGATCTCGAGGTGGACTGGACGAGCTAAATAGGATGTAACAGTAATTCAGCTTGCCATCAGGAAGAAATCATTGATATGACATTAAAGAGATTGAATCTAGATTGACCAGTTTCTGACTGAATTCTATGAGAGTTGTTTTGCGTTTGTATTTTTAGAACGCGGGAGTTGTTTTTGTTCTTTGTGATCATGGGGTACCGTGCAAAATGTGGTGAAATCTTGTCGTTAGGTTCTTCGTGGGGCTAAGTATGGGGTATTTCACGTAAATTTATGTATTTATTCATTTACAATATTTCATCAATGTGGTGATTACTACAAAAGAGAACTAAACAATAAACTAAATAAAAAAACACTAAATAAAAACTTAATAAAAACACTATAACAAATCGTATAAAAACAAAGAACAAGAAGAGAATTCGCAAAATATAAATTCAGAAAACAAAAGTGCTAAAGTGAATAAAAAGCAAATAAAAAGTAAAAAGCACAACAAAAACCAAAAAGTAACCTCAACAAAGCTGACTCCTCACATGATTACGCGATAGATGAAAATCGATGCAATTAAAAGCGGAATTAAAAAATCGCGACATCGACGTTATAGGTTCATTTAATCCATAATTAGTACGATGAAAAGGTAACCGAAGAAAGTCATGATTCCTCAGGGAGCGAGCTGGAACCGATATGCCAAAACGACCCAAGAGAACAGAAGAATCAATGGACCCACGAATGCAGTCGAAAGCAAAAAGGATCCCGGCGTTACGGCGTCTCTTTTCAATTGTGTCCAAGTGCAGAAGTTTAAGTCTATCAGCATAAGGAGGTAATATAAGGGAGTTATTCCAAGGAAGGCCTCGAAGGGCAAACCTAACGAACCTCCGTTGAACAGCTTCAATGCGATTGATATGTGACACATAGAGCGGTGACCAGACTGGAGAGGCATATTCCAGAATAGGCCGGACAAAAGTGCAATATAAGAGCTTTGTAAAAAAGGGTCATCAAATTCCGTTGACCACCTCTTCACGAAACCAAGAGTCATATTAGCCTTGTTGACTATGGCATCAAAATGATCCTGGAAAGAAAATTGAGAATTGAGCCAAACACCCAGGTCCTAAGTCTTAGTAACTCTTGTTAAAGGACAACCCTCTATGGTAAAGTTATATTGAAATGGAGACCTTTTTCGTGAGAAAGACATACATGTACACTTGCTAATATTTAGGAGAAGGTCCTTAATGGAACACCAATTCTGAAAGGCGTCCAAGTCAGAATTTAAGAGTAGGCAATCGGCATTGTCAGACACAGTGCGAAATATCTTAGCGTCATCGGCATAACAAAGAATATTTGAGTTAGACAGTATCGCAGATACATCATTGATATAAATTATAAATAACAATGGGCCAAGGTTGGAGCCTTGCGGTACACCGGAAGTGTTGAAAATTGCATCAGATAGAGCTCCTCGAAAAGAAATCCTCTGAGTGCGTTCAGACAAGTACGAATGAATCCAATTTACAAAAACTCGCGGAAACCCAAGAAGGGAGAGTTTGAGAATAAGAATTCTATGATTTATTCTATCGAAAAGCGGACAGTTAAAAAATTTCGATGATTCCGATTTTAGTAATATTTGATTATGTTATACCTATATATGTCCTCGATCCAGATACAAAATTTTTTTACAGTCTGGTTAACGAGGGCTTTAAAAATTTGACTAATCGGCAGGTATGCGCTACTTCGAATCCCATTACCCAGTTTTAAAAAGCTACAATAAAATAAATAAAGTAGTCAAATTTATACTTCATTTAATGAGCTTTTTAAATGCATTTTTGGATAGTAAAAATATATTTAAATTTTTTAAACTTGAATTTCACAAAGTTCGACCATTTAATTTTTTTTTTAATTTTTTTTCTAAAAATAGGTAATAGTGTATAAATAATCCTTGCCAAGTTTAATAATGGGCGTAGAAGTCGTTTAAGAGCTAGACTAGTTACAGTTTCGAAGCGTATAACTTAAATCATAAAAGCTTCGCAAAATATGATTTAATATTGTGACTACATACAAAAATTCCCACCGTAGTGTGCCGGCCGCTACGCTTCGAAACTGTAATTGGTCTAGCTCCTAAATGATTTCTACGTCCATTATGACACTTGGCAAGCATTATCTATACACTATTCGCTATTTTTAGAAAAAATAGGAGTACAAATTTTTCTTTGTGGAAGGTAAAACAAGTGCTTCTACTTTTCGTTTTTAAATAAATGACTTCCACCAAGTATTTACTGAAAGGAAACTTTCTGATTAAACAATATTTAACCAGTATTGGTATTTTATGAAATTGATGGACTAAAAATCCTCTTCATAAATAATTCGTACTTAGTTTTTAAACTGAGTACTTAAAGGAGTTGTGTTTTTGACCTTCCGTCATGGATGTCCGTGGTGAAAAGTGCAAGTACCACGCTGATGATGACCAGCTTGCACTTTCGGTCGAAACATCCATCATTTCTTTGAGCGCTCATATTTTTGAGCGATCACCATCCCAAAGAAATTTGTACTCCTATTTGTGGAAGGTAAAACAAGTGCTTTTACTTTTCGTTTTTTTTATTGTATTGTCAGATCTCCAATTACCGCCACTGTTCAATTTCTCTGCAGTATTTTCGTTTCGTGTGTTTTGTGCGTGTCTCAGCAAAGTGAGTGCCACTCTTTCCCGGTCAATAACTTACCTGACACAGTTTCTTCTTGTTTACTTATTTGTCAGTGACCTTATTTTCAATTGGCCGCTATTTTGTAAGTGACTCAGTTTGTTTTTTTGTTTTTTGCAGTGCTGGGAAATATTTTTGTTTTTCAACGGAAGTTTGTTTATTTACATTGCCGGGAAATAGTTTTGTTTTTAACTCGAAATTGCTGCAACCTGGTGAAAAGCTTTTTGTTTAATTTTTTACTTTTTAAAATATTTCCGATTAATCTTCACGCACATAATGGCCCTTTGCAAGGCATGCTCTAATGAGTTGCTAAACAATGGTGTTGCATGTGATGGCATCTGTGGTGGTGTTTTTCATGGCACTTGTCTCTCACATGGTCTTTCTACATGTAAAGAGTGCTCCAATATTAGGCCCTGTGACGTTTTACAGCTCATGAAAGGAGTCGTTGCGACGCTCTATACAGATCAATCTTACATCGCTGATAAGGTCAACGAGATTTCCACAAACTTTGCTGGACTTCAAATTTTGTCCGATGACTGCGCCAGTCTAAACTCAAAACTGGACGAGCTGCTTAATATCGCTGAGGTTTTGACCAACGACTCGTTGCTTCTTTCCAACAGGATTTACGAGCTTTCCTTAAAGTTAAGCGGCCTGGTCGCTTCCTTGGATGACCTTCGCGCTGGTTCACCATCGCCTTCCATCGGCCAACTTACGGAGTCTATCCTGCCAATCTTAGATGACATTAGGCGCGGTGTCCGGCACGTCAAGCGGGATCTAGATTCGTGCTCCACAGCCATTGAGAAGAACTTTGAATTAATTGGCTCAGTCGGCTCCGATATCAGGAGCTTAACCACAAAAAGCTATCTCTGCCCCTCTTTTCCTCTGTCCGACACCTCAGCTACTTCTGGTTTGAATTCTTCTTCTTCTGGACCCACATCTTCTAAAGAGAACTTCTGCACTCTCCGGGATGCAACTTCTGCAGATCTGCCTCGATCTACCGTGAAAGTGATTCTTAAAACCCCGCATTCCTCCTCGGTACAGCCTGCTTCAGATGTTGATGATCCTGTTGGTTTGGTCGAGCCCGTTATTAAGAAGGTTGCTGATGTTGCCATCAATGCCTCTATGCCAGTGTCATCCCAACCCACTTCCACCACATTTACGATTAACAAATTTTGCACCACCTGGACAGTATCGGAATGGGAGCAGAGACTAAAAAGACTAGGCAGCAAACATTCATCTCCATCAAGAGACCATGGTTAGGTTAGGTTAGGTTAAAGTGGCTGCCTAAGAAGGCACACTTAGGCCTAAGAAGCCCTTTGTGCTTCCACATTGAGGCTTGAAATTAACAACCCCATAGAATTACCTAAGGAATAAGAGGGTTAACATTTTGTCCCCTGTGCACCGAATAAGTTTCTTGTATCTAGTTTCTGTACTAGTGGAACTAGTTCACGGGAAGTCAAAATTATTTTGACTGGGTTGTGAAGGGTGCTCATCCTTAATTCGTCGTCGGGAACCATTTTGAACTCCTGATAAATCGAGTCAGGTCTCTGACATAAGTGGAGCCCAGCTCGGTTTACTCTTCAATGTAGGGGGAAGGCCTGCCCGCAGACCAATCAGTCTTACTCCAACTTTTCACTAAATACCATGAATCATTCTGTCTGCGACACGTGAAGCATTTCCTGTAACCAGTGAAAAACATTTGAACTTCGCGTTTTGTTTTCTATCAATTCAGCAGGGGCATCGACCATCGACCCAAATCAAGGTGCACATGTGCGACCGATCATGCTGACGATCAGCAATAAGTAAATGGATGGAATGACAACTTTGACGGTGATCGAAGTGGATTCAACAGTTTTTGAACAACACCTTGCGAGACAACATTATTAAAACGGAAAGATAATTATTTTAATTAAGTCAAGTGGTTTTAGTTTTTGATTTCATTTTGTATAGTATTGTAGTGTATTGTATTGTGATTGCTTTTTTTGGAATTAAATTAAATTGGTTTTTAAAGTGTCCTTTTCCTGTTTGCTGATACGAAACATTGGTCCTTCGAGCCCTTCAAGATCCAGCATCTTGGAAAAATACCGTAAGTCCTTTTCCTTTATAGAGTGCATATAAGTGTGAACAGTGATTAAAAGGATTAGTTTAGTCTCTTGTAATATCGAGCTCTTAAAAGCTGCAATAAAAAACAAATTAACGGCTACCAATCCGATCATGGCTCAAATTCCACTTGATTCTTTGCTGAAAATGCAAAAATCTTTAATCGAACAGATGACAAAGTTCATCGCGAATACCAAAAAAACTGCAACAGCAAAGCGAACCCATGGATTTTATCTTGTCCGAATAAACGGCTGGCATGACCTATGGCAACAATTTCTTGCCAATGACCATAAAATTTCACTTCTAAAGTCAGCTGAAGATATTTCAAAAGAATATTTTGCCTTGGATCTGTTTTCAGTCCAAGAGGAATTATTTTATGAATTTAAAGGGGAACTCGTAGATACGGCAGCGAAACTTGAGAAGACTGCCCAAGCTGGGGATCCAACTAGTTCACGTTCACCGGAGGAACGTCGCGAGTTTTCAGAAAATAATGCCTCGATACATACCAATCTACCACGCTTATCAATTCCCAAATTTTCAGGAGATTATAAGGAATGGATCAGCTTCCGTGATCTTTACCTCTCCATAATACATCAAAACCCTAATATGGAAAACGTTCAAAAATTCCATTACCTAAAATCATCATTAGCAGGCGAAGCTGCAAATAGCATTAAACATCTTAGCATAACAAATGCTAATTACACTTCAGCGTGGACAATATTATCAGAAAAATATGAGAACAAACGTTTTCTAGTTTCTTCTGTATTAAAAACTTTAACTTCTCAGCAAAAAATAACTACTGATACAGCAACCTCGATTAAAAATTTGCTCGATGTCACGAACGAATGTTTGGCAACGTTACATAATCTATCGATCAACACATTGCATTGGGATCCCATTGTTGTTCACCTGTTAACCTTGAAATTATCCCCAGAATCCCATAAAGCATGGGAAGAATCGATCGGTGACAATACTGAAGTTCCTACCTGGCCACAATTAAAGAAATTTTTGGAATCCAGATTCAGAACATTAGAAGCGATCTCAGTAGATAAACCAAAACCGTGGTCGGGGAAATCTGAGAATAAATTAAAAATACAAAACTTCTATTCCACAGAGTCCACTTGTAAGCTCTGTACAAATCGTGTAAAGCATTCGTTGCGCTCATGTTCGAAATTTCTGAAACTTAACCCCAAAGAACGACTCAAGTTTGCGAAAGCAAAGGGATTTTGCTTAAATTGTTTGGGGCAATATCATTCAATGAATAAATGTCTGAGTTCCAATAAGTGCAGTGAGTGCGGATTCAAACATCATTCTCTAATACATGACGCGATGACAAACCAAAAAATCAATTCGGGTTTAAATATCCAAAATATATCCAACGCGAATACAATGGGCGATAGCCAGAAGCAAGTAGAAAATAGACAAATATCAAATGTCGCTACTCATTTTATTGCCCGAAATAAACAGGTGTTGCTTGCTACCGCAGTTGTTTACGTTATAACAGGTCACGGTGTTCACATGACACGTGCCCTAATCGACCCCGGCTCTCAAGCTACTTTCATCACCAATGCAGCGATCCGTAAAATGAAGGTCAAAGTCTCGAAAACTTTAGTAAATGTAACTGGCTTAGGTAATTCGAATACAGCTACGTCACATAAAATGGCACAGATAACTATTGCAGGTATGGATGCAAACAAAAAAATGTCTGTGAATGCTGTGGCCCTGGATACCTTAACAGACCTTTTGCCATCTAAAGTTATACAAGAACAGAAGTGGAAGCATTTAGAAGGATGACACTAGCTGATCCCAACTTTCACACCCCCGATCGAATAGATATTCTTATTGGGGCGGATATATATCCTATGATTGTATTAGATGGCGTGAAAGTTGGTCCACCAGGCACCCCTTTGGCACAAAAAACTATATTTGGATGGATTCTCACGGGGCCAGTTTCAGACCATGTTGAAAAAGCCAAACCGGAAATTACAGCTTTAATTAGTACGATGGATTGTTCTTTCGAGATACAAAAATTTTGGGAACAAGAAGAAGTACCCGCTAGTAATATTTTGACTCCTGAAGACAAATTCTGTGAAGATTTTTATCGAAAAACGCACACGAGAAAACCAGACGGATCTTACATAGTGCGATTACCATTTAGACATTTATTCGACGACAGTCTCGACCTCTCATTGGGTTCATCACGAGGCGTTGCTTTGAAACGATATATTTCACTGGAGCGCAATTTGTCAAAAAAGGGAATATTAAAAGAATATAATAATGTGATTGAAGACTATTACATTTCTAAGCAAATGGAGGAATTAGCATTTAGACAGCGTATGGTATCACTCGAAAGTGAAAAGGAAGATTCCAGTAAAAGTTATTATCTTCCGCATCACGGAATAGTCAAATCAAGCAGCTCTACTACCCGTTTAAGTGTCGTCTTCGACGCCTCGTGCAAAACTACTTCGGGTTCATCTTTAAATGACAATTTACTTACTGGACCTGCTTTGCAGCAAGATATTTCCGACATAATTACGCGATGGCGATTCCATCGTTATGTCTTTACAGCCGATATTACGAAAATGTATAGGCAAATATGGCTACACTCGGATGATATTGACTACCAACGAATTCTTTGGCGTTCTTTTCCAGGAGAGTCCATAAAGGATTATCGATTACTTACAGTTACCTTTGGAGTATCTTGTGCTCCGTACTTAGCCATCCGAACCCTCCATCAACTAGCCGAAGATGAAAAATCGAACTATCCTGAAGCCTCAGAATGTCTTTTACATAATTTTTATGTTGACGATGTGTTAACAGGATGTGAGTCAATTTCTCAGCTTAATACCTTAAAAAACAATTTAATAGCCCTCTTAAGGCGAGGTGGATTTCATTTACGGAAATTTTCAGCCAACCATACAGCTCTTCTCGAAGGTTTACCTCCTCAAGACATATCTCCTGAGTCAATTATAATGTTTGAAGGAAATAACCTTGTCAAGACCCTAGGAATAATTTGGAACCTCCAAGATGATACTTTCCGGTACAAGGTGAAATTCGAAAATGATGGGCCACCCACCAAACGTAATATTTTATCGAAAATAGCAAAGCTGTACGATCCTCTCGGCTGGATTAGTCCAATAATCATATATGGTAAGATCTTGATCCAGAAACTTTGGCTTGCTGGCATCGACTGGGATACGTCTGTCCCACATAATCTACAACAGGAATGGCAAGCGTTTACAAGGGAATTAAAGGAAATAGAGAGTTTCAGACTACCACGCTGGTTTGGATGCCTTCCCTCGTCATCGACAGAGTTTCATGGGTTTTGTGATAGCTCTGAAAGGGCGTACTCAGCTGTAATATATGCAAGAGTTATAACTTCAAATGGAGATATAATCACAAACCTAGTTACGTCGAAAACTAGGGTAGCGCCAGTAAAGACGATATCTCTACCGCGATTGGAGTTATGTGGTGCACACTTGCTCTCCAAACTAGTGCGGAATCTAAAACAAAGTTTAAACAACGAATATAAGTTCACTCTGTGGACTGATTCTTCTATCGTACTATCTTGGTTGGCCGGTCATCCAAACCGATGGAAACAATTTGTAGCAAACAGAGTAGCAGAAGTTCATATGAACGCCCCCGGAATTCAATGGCGACATGTTGCATCTGAAGATAATCCCGCTGACATAGCGTCGAGGGGAGTATTCGCTTCAACATTAATAAAGCAGTCGAAATGGTGGAAAGGCCCAAAATGGTTAACCGAGAATAAAAATAATTGGCCTCTAACACAATCAGAGAAATCCCCAGAAGAGGCACTCCAAGAACTAAAGAAAGTTTACAATTTCAAGCTTATAATCACTACCGAAAAATTAATAGAGCGTTTTTCAAGCTACACTCGGGCATGTCGTGTCATTGCCTATTGTTACAGGTTTTTTGAGAAATTAAAGTCAGACGAAAACATCATCCATCTTGCATATCTGTCCACGAGTGAATTAAAGAGAGCCAGACACATCTTTATTAAACAGTGTCAGTACCAAGCATATTCTGAAGAAATAGAGGATTTATTGGCAAAACGTCCCGTCTCGAAGAAAAGCTCTTTAATCACTCTGACTCCATTTCTAGATGAAAACAACATACTTCGCGTCGGCGGACGCTTTGAACACGCCAACATAAGCTTCGCCGAAAAACATCCCGTCATCCTTCCGCGAAGATCCAAATTAACATCTTTACTGATAGATCATCTTCATCAAAATACATTGCATGGCGGGCCCAATTTGATCTTATCACTAATTCGACGTAAATATTGGATACCAGGGGTTAAAGTAACTATTAAACAACGCCTACACCTATGTATTACTTGTCAACGATGGAAAAGGGATTCTTCAACTCAACTTATGGGCGACCTACCTCAGGACCGAATAACTTTGGTCAGACCCTTTTATGCGGTGGGAATCGACTTTGCCGGCCCAATAACCATGAAGTTAAACAAAACCAGGAATTCAAAACTTGGGAAAGCTTATATTGCATTATTTATCTGTTTTGCCACCAAAGCAGTACATATTGAAGCGGTAAGCGACTTAAACTCAGACGCGTTTCTAGCGTCACTAAGAAGATTCTTCTCTCGACGAGGCGTTTGCCGCGAAATATACTCTGACAACGGAACAAATTTCGTGGGAGCCCAAAAGATTTTAGAGAAAGAAATAAGGCAAGCTCTTAAAAATAACTTACCCATTGCTTCTGATTTCTGCATTAACCAAAATATTAATTGGCATTTTATTCCTCCTGGAGCCCCTCATTTCGGAGGACTGTGGGAGGCAGGAATTAAATCAATAAAATTCCATTTAAGAAGAATCATCGGGCAGGCCAATCTTACGTTTGAAGAGCTTACCACCATCTTAACACAGATTGAAGCGGTTTTAAACTACAGGCCACTATGTCCTTTAACGTCAGACCCAGAAGATTTTAACCCTCTAACTCCAGGTCATTTTCTTATTGGAGACGCACCCTTAGCCCTGCCCGAGCTTGATTTCAGTGTGACAAAAACATCTCATTTGTCTCGATGGCAATATATTCAAAAATTAAGACAAGATTTCTGGAAAAGATGGATTTCCGAGTATCTTCCCAGATTGCAGCAAAGGCACAAGTGGAAGGTTGAAGTCCCATCTGTTAAACCTGGAGACCTCGTAATATTGAAGGAAGAAAACGTGCTACCTTCGGCTTGGAAATTTGCAAGAATTTTGGAAATTCATCCCGGAAAAGATAATAAGACTAGAGTGGTAACTTTGAGGACCCCACATGCTACATTAAAAAGACCAATTAGCAAAATCTGTCTTCTCCCGTTTCTTCATGAATCTCAATAATTAATAAGCGTACCAAACTACTTACTTGATTACTTAATTAGAAATATATGTAGATATAGAATTATGTCCAAATAGCTCTCGACCTAAAACCTAAAACCAAATACACAAGTGAGTTCAATAGTTATACTTTTCTTTCTTCACAGTGAAACCGTCACAAAAATCATGTCGAACAAAGGGTGGTATATCATTCTTGTCCTCATGTACGCTTTAAAAGAGGCAACTTGCTTAATCGCTTATGACTGTGGTCACGAGAGGATGAACAGGACCCGTATATCTTTATTAAATACGGAAGAATGTGAAGTGAAAATGCCGACTATTTCTCAAGAATATGAAGACATTCAACTGCTAGAACTGAATGAAATCGCATCTCTTCACATTTACCAATGCAAAATAAACATTCTACAATCAATTTATTACTGTGGCATGTTCAGCCATCTTTCACTGGTGCCAGGAGGACTGAGCACTTTCATTATAGAAATATCTAAAGATGAATGCCTTCTTATTCACAATAATGGTACCTACCACTTGCAAAACAATAAATTAATAGCTGACATTCGTGTTAACGCTTCTACTCATGCCTCAGAGATTGTTGCTGGATCCGTGGATGCTAATGGGTACTGCCAAGGAACGTCTTATTCGTATGGAGGAAAATCCTGGAACGATGTCATAGTGATGCAAACCTTTGAATTTACGATTGTAGACTACTACGGCTCGGTTCGATTAAACGATAACCAAGTCATCCCGCAACAATATCCTTTGTCCATACTTACAACGCCAATGCATGGACATTGAATTTGGAATGAGTTTCTGGGATTTAATTCCCGATGCATCTTGCGAAACCCTTAACTATAACGTACTGTATCAGGGAAACGCTACCAGAGCTCAGAATGTAGACATTAAGGATAGCAAAGCACACATGATTTACACGGTAAATGCTGGTGATACCATTTTTGCACTCGAAATCATAAAACCCATATCCGTCTGTCGTTACAACGGGTTCCAGACTGAGCATCCTCGTTTGGTCATTGTTCGTAAATCTGTTTATGGATATTGGTTTAGCAAAAAGGCACCAAATTCAAAAAATTTGGATTTACTGACATATATAAATGCTAAATTCGTCTATGTTGAGAGGCATGTCAAATCTCAAATCCAGTCATTATATCTAAATCTTATTCACAAAAAATGTGAATTGGAGCGTGATGTATTAAGAACGCAACTTGCAGTAGCACATAATCATCCAGCTGAGTTTGCATTAATGAGAATGAAGGGACCAGGCTATACTGCAGTACCTAGAGGAGAAGTTATATATATTGTAAAATGTCAAGCCGTTGAAGTAACTATCCGGAAAACACCAAGATGCTTTAATGAACTCCCGGTGTTGTATAATAATCAAACCTATTTTATGGCTCCCACGACTCATCTTCTGCAAAAATACGGCACAGAAATAATGTGTTCTTCAACTCTAATTCCCGCGTACTTCCTTCATGGTTCTTGGTACGGATTTAATCCGCAAAGCCATCGTCTGGAATCACCCGAAAAGCTTAAACCTACTAAGGATATTCCTTGGACTTACCAGGAATCTCACGATCTAATCAAAAGTGGTATTTACACAATGGAAGATTCGGAAGATTTAAGACATCAAATAATGTACCCCAGTGAAAGGCGAGCTATCGAGAATGTTCTCACTAGAGCTCTAGTAGGCCACGACACAGATCATCAGGATATAAATGTGCTTCATTTGTTTTCGAAGAATCATTTAGAAAAGATAACGGACTATTTCCAAAATTACTGGTGGATTCTATCTGGTTTTGGGAATGTGTTTTCATGCATAATCGGGATTTGGATTATCATACGTATTCTAAAATACATAGTCGCCACTATCATTAACGTGAGGTTGATAAGAACCGTAAGCGATAACGGTTGGTGTCTGTTAGCTGCAATGGGTAGCTCACTCACTAGCTACATTCTCCACAGACAAACATATCGCACATTTACACTCAATGAAGCTACCTCTCAATCAGTCGATGTCGAAGCAAATAAACCAGCAACAATCAATTCCGAATCAGCAGAAATGAAGGAAATATCACTTGAGTCTCTTCGCCAGCAAACCAGAATTTATCCGGATCTATCAGTTTAAAAGCCTACTTATATGCACTCGCCCTCCTCTCCTAACTAACCTTTTTCTACCTTTCCTATATTTCTCCTGATATTCCTTTAAGTGCGGGCGAGTCGGGGCGCCCCTTTAGTAGCCCCTCATCATCATCGGGTGTTTATTCTACGTAGGAGGAAATGCCTTCGCTAGAAGCACTTTTTTATCTAACCGCCCAGTCTAATTTATTAGCAGGGTTTTCACTTTGAAATCATCCATTTCAAGGCCGCCCAAGATGTCTGCGACACGTGAAGCATTTCCTGTAACCAGTGAAAAACATTTGAACTTCGCGTTTTGTTTTCTATCAATTCAGCAGGGGCATCGACCATCGACCCAAATCAAGGTGCACATGTGCGACCGATCATGCTGACGATCAGCAATAAGTAAATGGATGGAATGACAACTTTGACGGTGATCGAAGTGGATTCGGCAGTTTTTGAACAACACCTTGCGAGACAACATTATTAAAACGGAAAGATAATTATTTTAATTAAGTCAAGTGGTTTTAGTTTTTGATTTCATTTTGTATAGTATTGTAGTGTATTGTATTGTGATTGCTGTTTTTGGAATTAAATTAAATTGGTTTTTAAAGTGTCCTTTTCCTGTTTGCTGATACGAAACACATTCAATATACCTTCCCATAAGGTTTCAGAAGATCTATCCACCTTTGTTGCGTACGTCAGTTCTCGTCGTATTTCCCATCTTCAAAAAAGTCGTAACGACTCCTGTTACAGCCTCTAATAGCTGTAGCAGAAAATTATAAGCAGGTGATGGAACTATAAGGAGGTGACTAGGCTTGAAACACACCTTGATTGAAAACAAGTCTTTTGTAAAGTAAATTCAATATTTTTATTTTAAATTCAAGTATATAAATGAAATGATACAATAATAATAAAAAATAAAACAATATAAGAAATACTAATTCAACAAAATCTAAGAAATAATAAAAATAATTCAAAAAATAAAGCGAACTCCAAAATGATACGTTAAAGCAATATCTGCAAAAGAGAAAAAGAACGATTTAATATCTCTTTTTAAAGAATTCAAAATTTGTTTAATTCAACTAGTGGCAACACAATTAAATTACCATTTAACTACGGATCAAACCTGTAGTAAACAGCGTTTGATTATTTGTTATTCCGGAATGGTTATTTGTTAGCTTTTAAATTACGTCAAGTTACGTTTACAAGGATTCATTTGGTGTATACCAAAATGAACGAGAAGAATGTAAAACCGGAATAAAAATGGAACGCAGTTTATTCGGTGTAAACCAGAATAAAATATGAAGGAATTTATTCGGCGTAAAACCAGAATATTATAGGATAAGTTTATTCGGTAAAAACCAGAATAAAATAGGAAGAGGAATTTTTGCGGTGAATACCTGCCTTGAACTCGGTCGATACCAGAATTAATTTTTTCAGCAACTGCAGCGGCTTTTATACAATTCCATAGTAACACAACAAAAGCAAGTTCTAATGAAGTTTCAGTCAGAAAAGAAGAAAAAATTAAATATTATTATTGTTTACAAGTTGTGTTCTTCTTGCAGTAAGTAGCGTATTTTGGTGCAGAGACGTCGTAAATATTCGGTTTTGAGAGGCCAATAAATTATCAAAATTAATTAATAATTGTTTAAAGCGTTTAAAATAATTTAATTTTTGTTATAGATTCCCAAGAGTAAAATATATAAATGTCATATGGAATTGGTTAAATATTTTTTTAATTCTCAATTAAAAAGAAAATTTGAAAATACTAATTATCCAAAGAATTTAAGAATGAACCCCCACTTGAAAGAAAAAATGTACTACTGCCATGATGAATATGTGTGTGTGGTGGAAAGTGTTTCAGTATTTGTGTAATGCTTCACGACATTTTGCGTTGAGCCTTTCTTTCAGTTCTTTATTCGTAGATTGTTAGTCACTTTAAGTTAAGTGACAGAACTGTCTGTGCTGTCAAAAAACAGCTGACTTAATTTGTGTGTTTTTTTGTTAGCAGGAAAGAATTTGCAGGATTTCGTTCAGATAAGTATAATTATTTATTTTTAATAATTATTGATTCTTTGTTGCTTTTTTCAGGTTTAGGAGGATAACGTTGTATGCAGGAAAATTATCACCGTGGGAACTTGGATTCTGGACGTGGACTGGATGAATGTTGTAAGTTTGTTTATCTTTGAAATTGTATTAACTTCATTTCTTTTTAGGTAAATTTTATGTCGACTTGCCACACTCCTCAAACTACTTTAGTTCCTAACCCCCCTGCTTTCCCTATTTCTGACTTCGCCCCTATTTCATCCGCGGTTTCAGATCAAGAACCTCTCCCCAACAGTTTGTCAGTCTTTTACCAGAACGGTAGAGGACTTCGCACAAAAACATCAAACATTTTCCTTAACTCTCACAAATTTTCGCACGATATCTTTGCCTTAACTGAAACCAATCTAACACCAGGAATTCTCGACAACGAACTATCCCCTCCAACCTATACCATTTTCCATCTACTAGGTCGCGTGGTTCTCATAGCTGCTCACAACCGTTATGATGCCACTCTGCTAAAGACCTTCGACTCTACAATATCAGAATTTGTATGTATAAAAATATCACTAAATAAGTGTCTTCTGTACATCCTCTGTTGTTACATTCGCCCCTCTCAACCTTTAGACGCCTACGAGCCCATAAGTGAAGCGATGAATTTATTTTATTCGGTGACTTTAACCTCCCCCGTATTCAATGGTCATTGTCCGAGTACTGTTCTCACTTTGTCCCCATTAACGCATCTTCGGCCAAAGAAGCCTTCTTTACCAATCAGCTCTCCGTTTCAGGTCTCTTTCAAGTAAGCGGAGTCAGGAACTTCCATTTACAGACGTAGCCTAGGTAGGAGAAGTCAAGAGAAACTTAAGACAGGTCATTGTGATCCTAAATGAGCAATCCCTTGCTCCACTTGCCGAACGCAATGGCATTATTTGCTATGTCTTCAGCTCAATAAGCTGAAAAGGACCTGAAGGCGCATAACACTGCTAGTAAGTAAGACGACAATTCAGCAGCCTCCACAATCACTACCGCGGTGAAGGAAGAAGAACAGAGTGCAACGACAGTTTCTGTCGTTGTCACTTCCTCACCAGAAGATGGTGATAAGGAACTCAACTCCATCATGGAAGTTGACACTCTTCCTGATCCCGGACCCGAGTTGGAGAATCTACTTCTGGGTTCCACCAATGACGAAGATGCCAGCAATTAAGGGAAGACTGCTGACATCACTGTTATAGAGGTATCCTCACCTAAACACAGTGATGTTAAGAGCGGTCCAATTAACCTTCATCACTCAAAGGCAGAGTCCGCAGCTCTTTTCCTTCTTCTTGCACAGAAAGGAGACGTGCTCATCCTAGTCCAAGAATCTTGGGTCGTCAGGGACAAGGTTTGCGGACTCAACATGAAGGGGTATAAGCTCCTCTACTTACAAGATACAGGTAAACCAAGGTCATGTACAGAGACTGGAACAAGCAAAATATTTTCAAACAGAAACAAGCAAGTAGCATTGGTTTCAAGCGAAAACAAGAACGAGTAGAAATAAGCAAGAACAAACGATAAAATGGAATTGAAAATTTTGAATCTGCTTATGTCTGCGCTTCAAAGCAAATACGGAAAAAAGCAAAAGATTTTCAAGAGGAAACAAGCATTGGTTTCAAGTGAAAAGAAGAACGGGTAGAAAACAGCAAGAAAAAACGGTAAAATGTCAACATAACATAAAATCAATTATTATTATATTATTTATTTGTTTTCTTAAAAGAATTTTCGAAGTATTATCTCACTAGGAAATTGTTTCGCTAACAATTAGTTCTGAGTTCGCTTGAGTAATACAACACAAGTAAGTACGGACAACAAAAAAGAACGGACAAGTAAAACAGATGAGAACATGAAATCAGCGAGCAAGAACAAGCAAAAACAACTCTCAATTCTCACAGAATGAGCAAGAGCGGATATATTTGTTCATTTTCTCGATTCTGCTTGATTCCGCTTATTCCGTACTCTGGTTATGTATCCTCATTAAGAATAATATAAATACCCTTATCCATCCTCAGTTCAGTGATAAGGACACTACAACAGCCATATTGGAGCTTAAATCCCACAATATTTGGATAACCTCCAGTTATATGGCGCACGATGTGGCGGACGTTCCTGGTTCAACACTCAGGAATGCGGTCAAGGAAGCCACTGAACAAAAGAAGACGCTGGTGATCGGAGCGGACGCCAACGAACACCACACAGTCTGGGGCAGCTCGGACATCAACGAAAGAGTTGAGTTACTTTTTGATTTTATTCTTGGAACTAACCTCCAGATTTGTAACGGCGGTGCAGATCCCACCTTTATTTACTCAATATACGATAGTCTCAGAACAATCCGCCCACTTCATAACAGAGTAAAATGTATCCAAGGGACATCCTTTTTCTGACCACGCCAACCTCGAATTTGGGATAACACTCCATAAGCAGATGTGTTCTCCCTTTAAAAACAGGCTCAGAACAAACTGGGACCTCTACAGGATGGTCCTCAGCAATAGTCTACCTATCACAGGTTTACCTCAAATTGGAAACAGGCAAACCCTTGACAAGATAGTGGACCCCCTGACGCTTGTGTGTAATTCGGCGACGCAAATTTCTTGCCCCGACAGGGTCACCAGAGGTAAGCTCAAACCTCGGTGGTCTCTAAGAAAGGATTGTCGTGAGCTTTTTAACCAAGCGAAAAGAACTAATGTCTGGACTTCTTATAAAAATGCCTCAACAAATTTAAGAAACCGATTAGGAAAGCAAAACGATCCTCGTGGGAGGGCTTCTGTAATAAAATCGAAAGCTCCTCTGAAGCGAATGGTTTGCGGAAAATACTCTCATCAACGCCCATCACCCCAAGCCTCTTGACCAAAAGTGATGGTAGTTGGACTTCATCCAGTCTTGAGTCGCTGGAGTTACTAGACAACACGCACTTTCCGAGGTGCTCAGCAACCAGTGCTGCTGAGTTGCCGAATACTCCGAGCGGCCATGAACTGGTCCAAAAGATAGTTGATGAGAGAAAACTGAAATGGGCGATACGAAGCTTCAAGCCCTATAAATCATCGGGATTAGATGGCATCATCACAGCTGAACTGCAATTAGCTTCCGAGATACTGATTCCGTGGCTAATGTTCATTTATGAGGCCTGCCTTAATCTCACTTATATTCCATGCTCATGGACGAAGGTGAAGGTGGTCTTTATCCCTAAAGGAGGAAGAGCCTCACATTATAGGCCCATTATCCTCTCTTCCTTCCTGCTTAAAACCGTGAAGAGACTCTTAGATATCTATATTAAAGAGACAATCAATCCTTCCAAGTTGTCCCTTTTGAAACTTGCTTACAATAAAGGTAGAGTCCGTAGAGACTAAAGGCAAGTCCTGCACGAACCTACCACAATCATAGAGCATTCGCTACTACAGAAAGAATACTCACTCGCAGCCTTCCTTGATATTAAGAGTGCTTTTAACAATTTCAGGTCAGAGACGATCATGGCATCCTTGAGGACCCTTTAACTTGACGATCCTCTCATCAAACTTATTTATTTCATCCTAAAAAGCAGGGTCATCGTCTCAAGTTTGGGAGGATCCAATATCCAAAGAGTGGTCACTAGAGGTACCCATCAGAGGAGGAATCCTTGCACCACTCTTATGGAATATAACTCTGGATGAGTTACTCACAGACCTGGAGCTGTCCGGTCACAAGGATATCGCCTACGCCGATGATATTGCCCTCGTATGTTCAGGTAAGCACCCCAACACTGGCTGAAGTGATACAATACGCCCTATCTATGAATTGCCCTACACGACGGGGTAAGGCTGAAACTGTGTAATCAGGTTAAATATCTAGGTCTACTCCTAATTTGAAAACTTACCTGAAAGCCTAACAACCAAAAAAGAGTGCGGAAGGCTGCAGTAGTGCTGTACTCGTGTAAGAATGCAATTGGGAAAAGATGGGGTATGGAGCCACGCATTGTGCATTGGCGCTACACAAGTGTCATACGACCTATACTTATGTATGGGGTGATTGTCTGGTGGCCGGCACTAAATATTTCAACCCATCACAAAGCAATGGATAAACAGGTGCCCTTAGAACCACACCTTCTAAAGCCTTCTACCATTGGATCAACAACAGGTGCCCTTAGAACCACACCTTCTAAAGCCTTCTACCATTGGATCTCTTTGGAAAGCAAACCGCATCCTCAGCCGCCATTATGCTAATCTTTATCCAGACCTAGAAACGAACCGACTTCGGTCACTCCAAAATCTTGGAAAGAAGAGCTGCCAGCAATATCGACTATACCTTGCCCAAGCCTTTCTTTGAGACTACATTCGGCCCCTTATTTTCCACCAGATCAGAATGGGAAGAAGGACCTCCCCTAATGGGGGGAGTCAGTGCATCTCCATACTGACGGCTCCAAATTAGAAGGCAAAGTAGGTGGAGGTATCTTCTCGGAACATTTGGACCTCGATATCTCATTCCGCTTACCTGACTACTGCAAGGTGTTTCAAACGGAAATCATGGCTATAAAGGTAGCCGCGGACCGCTTGAATCATTTAACGCTATCTGCAGACAGCATATGTGTTTTCACAGATAGTCAGGCCGCTATTAAATCCCCCATGGGAGTATACACCACCTCCAAAACGGTTATAACATATCGCTCAGCACTAAATGACATAGCTGAGCATCTGAAAGTACGGCTCATCTGGGTGCCTGGACATAGTGATATTCCGGGTAACTGCAGAGCCGACGAACTAGCGAGAATCAGTACCACTCGTCCTGATTCGGACATTAACGACCAATGGGTAAACCGCTGGCCACTTGCAAACTGGAGCACTTACAGGAGTCTCTCAGGATTGCAAATATTAATTGGCAGGAGGAAGCTGCCTGATTACCCGACAGATATGGCCAAAGCTTGACCCTAAACGGTCAAGAGAGCTCATCGTACTCGGACGCAAAACAATTAGCAGTACCATAGCCGTTATTACAGGCCACTGCCTCATATGTAGACACGCGAATAGACTTAGCGCACCTTCAAACGACTTCTGTAAGAGTTGCCATGACAAAGAGAAAGAGAAAACCATACTTCACCTCCTCGGTAACTGCCCAGCCCTAGCCATCCGTAGGAACCCGTTTTTGCCCCCGCCCCCCTTCTTTGAAGAGCTTACCGAATTAGGCTCCACTGATGTCAGAGACCTATCTCCATTTATCAGGAGTTCAAATGGTTCCCAACGACGAGTTAAGGCTAAACACTCTTCCCATCCCAGTCAAATTTACTTTGACTCCCCGTGAACTGGTTCCACTGGAGACAAGGAACTGGATCGGTGCACAGGGGGTAACAGGTTCACCCTCTTTTTCTCAGGTATTTTTATGGGGTTTTTAAAAAATTTTTAGACTCAATGTGGAATCACAATGGGCCTTCTTGGCCTAAGTGTGTCTTCTTAGGCAGCCACTTTAACCTAATCTAACCTATGGTGTAGATAATACGCGATTCCTCAAAAGTAAATTCTTCCATTTCTTACTAATTTTTGATTATGAACATCGATTTTATTTACATTTATGGTATAGAAGAGTCGCATGCTTTTAGACTCACAGGGGGACAAACGTGTTAGCAAATTACTTAATTTGTTAGCATGCCGTAACTGTGGGTACTGACGGAAGTCCGCATCACTCTCCCCGTGGGGCGACTGGAAACAGTCAAGTAGTATAAACTCTAGACTAGCTAATGATGACGGGCAAAGAGACAGTCACCCTCTTGATTAAACTGCCCTAATCCAGGGTGTTAAGCATTTTTCGTGCCCATGTGATAGCTTGCAGTTGGGGGTGTCTAGGTATATTCTAACGGAGCCCCCTTGATATTTATCCACTTCGAGGAGTAATTTGGACTTACTATTGTATGGGGCTCTGCGATGGTCGGGAGGTCGGCCTCACCATTTTCATAGACCATGAGTGCCGAATTGTCGCGAAAATTGTCGATCATGAAATAATGTCTAAAAACGAACACCCAGCTATGCGCTGTTGCCAAGGTTTCTAAGTCCGACAGCAGCCGTTCGGTTCCTTAACCATCCGTAGTGCGTCCCTGTCCCGGGTCACTACACCTGCCAACGTGCCCCTTAGGAGATATCAGTGCAATCTAGCGACCACCAAGCGGAGTGGAAAAGCCTCAACGGTGGCCTATAAAGATAGACGGACTGCAAAACGTTTTAAGATACTGAATTTTATCGGTCTCTCCTAATCTATTATTATTATGGATGATACCGACAAATATGTCGTGAAACGTAGTCCACGACTGATAGTCTCCGTCGAATACAGGCATCGCAAGTCTTGGTATTTTTATGTTATCGTCACTTCTTTGAAAACTACCCACCTTTTCTTGTAATTGAATTACAATCTGCTGATATATATCTTCCATTATCTGGCAGACTGGTTAGTATATTTCATTTGAACTCGCCACTGTGTCTGTGAAATTCACCATTAGTTTGTACTAATAGGACTAAATGGTATATAATTTGTGTTGATAAAATACGGTCGAATGGAGTCGATTCTCCCTGAACAGATAGTACCAGTTTTTCGATCAGCTTTACCGTCTCTTGCTGTACTCGAAACAATCAGGTTGCGGACTGGAAGTCGTTGGACTTGGAACTTTGTGTATTGATTTCCACGCAAACTCTCCTGGCTGCTTCCTTTGCTGCCCTGGCCGCTTCTTCTGCTTCCGTTTGTTTAGCTTTTGCTAAAGTCGGGGCTTCGCTAGTCTCAGCATTTCATCAGCAATCTTTTTCACTTGGGCCTCAATTTCTTCTAATTTATTTGGAAACAATTCCGACACAGCGTTGTAGTGCTTCTCTGATTCTTCAAAAAAGTGTGTTGCGAAATATTGATGGTCTGGATTGGATTCTTTGAGTTTTTTTATTTTTAAGTCTCGTATTAGAAACTCTTCCCAAAAGGTGTCAAGGCGATTTAATCTAGCCTCTTCGTAGACTCTGTTTTTCTGTTTGTTGAAATGTTTCTAAAAAAAGTTTGTCTTGATTTAAATAATTTCATTAAGACAGTTTCTTTGTAAGATCGAAACAGAGTGCACTGCAAATAATGATCGCAACTTTTATTTAGTGTACATGTATATTTGCTGGATTTCGAGAGATGGCTGGATTTGGGAGCTTTTAATTATTTTGTAATATTAAGTTAAAGCGTTTTTGATAGTAGTAGCGTATATGATAGATGTGGAGTTTAAAGTTCAACTGAATGCTTTTCAATGTCAGGGTTGGTGTGTAAAGCTTCTGGGCTGATATACACGGAAGGTGTCGCTGCAAGTCGTTCATTCAGTAGACGTGAAGCTTGAAGCTCTTCTACATGTCTATCCAGTGGTGTGTAAAATCTTCTGGGTGCGTAGCTGTACCACCTGTGGCACCTGTGGCAAGTAAAGCTTATGGTAGTCGTGTGTAGCAGTAGCAGTAGCTACAAATTTAATTTTTAATTTTTATTAAAATTTCTTAAGTTTGATTATATTATTAATAAAATATTTTTATTAAAATCCACTTTACTAATATCCAATCAGACTGTACTGTCAAATATATTTTAGTCAACCTGTACACTTCGATAAATTTTGAATAGTGTGAAACACAAGCACTTTGAAATATATAATAATCATTTATTCATAGACAATAAAATACTGTACTCTATACAGAGAAAATATTGAACAAACTATCTATGTGTTAAATGTAAAGTAGCATACAAAAAAAATGTAAATAGTATTTCAGTATAACCAGATCTGCCGATCTGAAAGCATTAAAATTAATAAAAAAATAAAATTTTAAAAAACTAATAAAATAGAAAGGTCAAAATGTATCTAAACAATTTATAGGTACAAAGAGATACTAGGATTTGGGATTGTACAACGATATGGACTACGCCCTCTTATATTCATTCATCAAGGAGCCCCATTTATCCTATCATACCCTCATCGTGCATACGGCACCTTCGGTCGTCAAAAAGATTTGTTAGCGTTGGATACCGCGTAATTTGACAATCGCTCAAAAAAGGCTCGTGCCGATTGGTGCAAAGAAATGCTGAATAAATTCTATCGCGGTGCTTCGTGACAGGCGACGCCACCGTGTCATGTAGCAACGGTCAATTCTGAATGGTGCACCACCATTTGTTTGCTATAAATGTTCCGAGAAATAAGGAAAAACAATCGCAGAAGACGAATCATTCTCCACCACGACAATGCAAGCTCTCACATATCGGCGCAAACAAGTGAATTGTTGAACATTCAAAACGTCGAA
This sequence comes from Leptarthrus brevirostris, assembly GCA_964036015.1. NCBI lineage: Eukaryota > Metazoa > Arthropoda > Insecta > Diptera > Asilidae > Leptarthrus > Leptarthrus brevirostris. Next base: position 30,035,708 of record OZ038373.1, read on the forward strand.
TTGATGGGTCATCTGCCGTACAGTCCCAATGACTTCTCTCTATCTCAATCGGAGGGGAACAAGTGCTTTGAGAATTGGTTCAAACGCACGCAAAAGTTTATTGATTTTAATAGAGAATGTTTTGAAAAACAATAAAACCTTTTCGATTACAAATATACTTTATTGATGTTAGGAAATAAAAGAAAAGCAAGTTACTACATTTCCACAGGTTTTGAACAAATAATCAGTTAGGAAATATCATAATATATTCAAAAATATGCTTAAAATCAAAGTAGCACAAAAAAAGACTGTTCAAAAAAATAGTAGAGCTTATTTATAACTAAAAATATAACAGGCCAGTTAACATTCCAAGCAGCATAACTGGGTTATTACTACGTCTTATAAGGGTTAAATGGACTTAAAGTCACAACTAGTGACTTCCATAACTACTCCTTATGTAATTTTGACGATATCGTGGCGACCCATATGCGACTAAGTGGAGAATATAAACGATGTCGCCTTGAAGTCATACAAGATCATAAAAACCGATATACTACCCTAATACATCTGCCTAAAGTTGTAAGAACAAGCAGTATTGTGGTTATAAGTAGTTGAACTAACCACGTGACGACCATGTTTGTAAGTTATTATTACTTGAACTACGATCCTTTCGACATCATTGTACACATGCATAAATTTTTGTATACAAATAAAATAGTTTTTAAAAAAAAAGTTGAACCGACTTCACAAAAAGCGCTAAAAAGCATAAAATAATTTTTAATTTTATATCTATCACGACATTTTGAAGTCGGTGCAAATCAAACAAACCAACAACAGAAAAGGAACCATCGAAATCGGACCACGCGTTACAAAGTTAGGTTCCATCCCCACCCCCCACCCCCATCCCCCTAAAATATTTTTCACCTAGTATCTCCCACTGAACATACTCTACCCAACAGAAAAAGAATTATCCAAATCGGTCCACGCGTTACAAAGTTAGACTACCCCTCCCCCCCTCCCCCCACCCAAGACCAATTTTTTTTTTGTCCTGTTAGCAATGGGGGATCATACTCTGTACAACAAAAAACGAACCATCCAAATCGGACCACGCGTTACAAAGTTAGGTTTCACCCCCATTCCCCACCCCCTCCCAACCAAAAATTTTTTTGACATGGTACCAATCGGTGAACATACTCTACCCAACAAAAAAAGAATCATCAAAATCGGTCGACGCGTTACGAAGTTATGCCCGGTCAGACATAAAACAAAAAAAACAAAAAAACAAAAAAAAAATACGCGTCGAACTTAGAACCTCTTTGTTTTTGGGAAGTCGGTTAATGAATTAACACAGTTTTCTATATACATTATCATTATACATTGCCGCACTTCTACGAGAATGTAAATGAATTCAATAAAAATCTTAAAATTACTCCATAATCCTAAATTAATCTAACATTTTTCGTATAACGTATAATCACACGAAGCTTAATTTCATGTGCCAAGCAATATTTTCTGTAATAATTACTATTGTAGCCCCGTAAAACTCATTCGCCTTAAAATGATATTCATTTTTTGAAATTTTGTATAAATACAGACATTTTCATGGTTCCAATGTATACTTTCTGCTATTAAGTATTAAAAAAAGTTTTGTAATTGGATATATTATATTAAAATGGTCAGAAAATGTCAATAAAATTATCCGATTTGAAATATTTTAATTTCATTTGTTTTCGCAATTAGCTCCTCCATTTTGTGAATTACACATTTCATGTGTTAATTATTACTATATTAACAGCGACATACAACTGCTAGCTTTATAGTCGTATATAAGTTATTTCGCAACCGTTGTTACAACGCAAGTAATGACTTATATCATCACGTTGAATTATATGATTATAATGTAGTTGGCTTAACTGACTTATGACTTAAATTTTAACTAGTTGTATGCAACTCTTGAAGTAACCAGTATGACCAGAATTACAACTAGTCTGTAGGAAGTCGTATATTAAGGTCTTACAACAATATACTAACGTCATTTAACAACAATTACAACTGGCACCTGATTAAAAGTATCAGACAGTTATACAACTTTTCGTTAAATAATAACTAAAGTCGTACAAAAGCAGTTGCTCCGACGTCGTATAGATTATGGTAAGACTTTGTGTTACTTGGGATGCTCTTTCGCAAAATCAATTCCAGCCTTTAAGTGCTTTTTGGTTAAATGAGGTACCTTCCGAGGACTTCGTGCAAACAGGCTATGCTCCGCTAACTGTCTGCAAACTGTTACTGAAGAAACAGGGAGTTGGATGCAGAAGGATCCATTTTACTGTATCGCACAATGCGCCTATCATCTGCTGCTGATGTTTTTTTCTTCTGTCCGCAAGTTTCTGGCTTCGTATTGAACTTAATTGCATTTGCAATCATCGGGGCTGTGCATCCAATAATACTTTTGTTTTCCTTATTGGTTTTACCTTCCTCACGTAGTTTTAAAATTTTGTATTTCTCCTTTGTGCAATGTTTTCTTCTCGCCACTATTGTACGTAAGAAAAATATATTTATTAATAATTTTTATAAAAATATCTTAGATACACTTCCGCATTATTATTTTTATGAACACGTCCAACTCGTTCGGAAAAACAAAAATTAACGATACTCCGAGTATTTCCTATATCTAAATTATGTTATAGTAATAATTATTTTATTTGTTTTGTTCGAAATTCTATTCATAGTTACAAAAAATTCAAATGAATAACAAAAAAAAATAACGAAAATAATACATATTCATTGGGAAAATAGGAAAAATTTAATTAAATTTACTATAGATTTCTTTATGTTCAGTATTTCTTTGCTTTACGTTTTTGTTTTAAAACCTCTTTAATACGCAGTGTCATTGATTTAACAAGTCTTTCACAATCCTCGGCGGTAAAAGAATTCCAAATTTCCTTTATTTTTTCACGAAGAGCGGTTTTAGCCCTGCTGGATGGATCCGCCCCAAGTCTTTTCTTAATAATCCCCATAAATTCTCTATGGGGGAAAGATCTGGACTATTAGCGGGCCACTTCATTGTTGGTACTCCATTGGCCTGCAATCAGGCTTTACTGGATTTTGAGGTATGGCTTGGTGCTCCATCCTGTTGAAAAACGAACTCCCTTCAGGTGACTCCCTCTATAAAATGGAGGGACCCAACTCCATATCCGGAGATGCAGCCCCAAACCATTAAAGAAGAAGGACTTTTTCCGTATAACACGACTACTGTTCTCTTTCTGCAATTGTGCAATATTTTCCTTTTTTCTTTGTTATTTATTTGATTTTTTGTAACTGTGAAAAGAATTTCGAACAAAATAAATAAAGTAATTATTACCATAACGACATTTTATTTTATAGATATACACTTTTTTATATACCCACAAAGTTTAGAATGTAAAAAAAATCAACTATCCCAATACTTGATTCAAATTTCAAATTTTAGTGAAACTGAATTGAAAAAAAGCGATTTTTACATAAAATAGTTATATTGCTGCAAAAAAGTAAGTTCGTTTTATTGCCGATATTAGCTTGTGTTAGCTGGAGTTCACATCCTAGTATTCTGACGTTCTGTTACAATTACCTGATGGAAATTTAGCTATAAAAGAGGGTCAGAAGGTTAAGAGAAACCGAAAGTATAACTTCAAACAGTATGGAATTGCGAATTGAACGAGTTGAAACATCGGAAGATTCTGCCGACGTCGAGCAGCAAATATTCACCCTCATCGGGCGAGACGCTGAAACGAGCACGAGACGAGTCGCAAGGTGATTAGGAGTATCCTCATTTAAATTTTGGAAGGGTATTCATCGAGGAGATGTACGTCCATATAATCATATCCCACTTTAAGGACTACTGAAAGGAATTCCGCGAGGAGATTAGAATTTTGCAATTGGATTCTAGAATGCACATGGAGAATGGGGTATTTCTGGGCCACATCCTGTGGACGAATGAATCAAAGTTCACCGGGGATGGTATCATAAACTTTCACAACGTCTGTGCCTGATCAAAAATGAACCCACATAGAACAAGGGACCACAATTCAGCGAAAATACTGTGCCAATATTTGGGCTCGTATCATCGACACCCATTTAATAGGACCATTCATTGTGCCGCAAGTACTTAACAGCCAAATTTGCTCAGACTTTTTGGAGAATACACTACCATATCTAATAGAGGACATCCATTGAGATATTCTTATGCAGTTTTACCAACACTTCGTAGTTGTAAAGTCAATACTGAATGAACAATTTCTTGACCGCTGACTTGGACGAGGTGCACTGATTCCTGGACCTGCTAAGTCTCTAGATTTTACTGTATTGCACTTTTTCTTCTGATATACAATGAAGGATGATGTTTGCTTAAGATCTGTTAACGATAGAGGTAAATTAACAAGCAGAATTGGGTCTACGGCGACAAAAATATGGGAGAGGCTGGCTACAGTACACTTAAGTAACTTGTAACTGGTTTTAATATAGGAAATCCTGTTTTTCAAAAGTTCTTAAGAAGTGCTATGGAACCGACGCAGTAAAGAGACACTTAAGAAGTGCCATCAAAGTGCTCAGCAAGCCCTCAAGTAGTGCGTATCCTTTGCCCCGAAACCCAAGTGATTGGAGGTGTAAAATTCTCTAAAAATGTAGCACTAGTATCTGCGATGGTGTAGAAGACACAGTCACCATGAGGATAAAAATTAAACATCCGCTACAATCCCAGTGCGTCTCGTCCATCAACATGATTCCATTATTATTCTTATTGTAAGTTTTAGAAATTAAGAAACATTGTTAATGATTTAAAATATTTATAAAAGGTTACTTTAAGATTTAATTAAGAAAAGTGCAACATTTAAGCTCAACAAATTGTTATTGTGAAAAGTGACACAAATATCCAACTTAATAAGTTAAATCATTTAAAATTTAATTAGGAAATGTGTAGGTAATGCTTATAACATATTCAATTTTATGAAATGAAAGAGGTCAAAAGAACCCTTTAAAAATGAAAAAAAAATATTTTTAATAAAAAAGTGCATGAAATTTTAAGTTCAGTTCGATTTAATTAATAAAAGAAAACAAATACATCTATTAGCATAAAAGTTTCTTTGTTTTATTTTAAAGGGAGTAGAAACAAAAAATTAAAATGCCTAATAGTAATAATACCGACTGCGCCTGTGATACACCCAATTGTGCAAATACCTCAAATATCTCACGCTTCCTCGCCACATTGTACACCTGAGTTACAATCGCTAATTCAATCCATCGTTTCTCAAATTTTCAAAACATAAGGACGAGATTCAGTGTGAACATATCTCAATCCGAACGCTGAAGTAACAAAAGCTACAGTCCAAGTAATTGACGCACACTATCGTAACAATTTGTCTGATTTATATAAAGCGACCGACATAGTCCACTGCCTTAGAGCATTTTCCTGCAATCCTGGTGAATTTGCGTCGTGGAATAAGAGTGTAGAAAGAGTATTACAAACTCACGAAGCTATTAAAGACACCCCTAAGTAGGCCCCTAAGTACAACATCCACTTGGATTCGAAAGCTATTTCTCTCTGTATAACCATTCAATATGCGAACAAACCGCGACCAAGGTGCCTTGGAAGTTGGAATACCAAATAACATCCCTGATACAAGGAAAATCTTCTGTACTAGATTTCTGATTATTTATCACTGATAATAAATAAAAACTCCTGCACGGAAGTAAATGTTCAATAATTGCGTTTACTGACTACGTTCAGTTGTTTGGCATTGTTGCAGAATCTGCCGCGTTAAGTTTTGTAATTCTGTGATTTTCTAATAATTTAATTGCACGTTCTTGGTTGTGATTTTTGTTTTTGGCGCCCTTTTTTCTACCTGTCGGTTGGCTTTTTGTTTGTGGTGTGTGAGGTGTTATATTTTTCCTCGTTTTCTGTTTCTTTCCCACTGTGGTTGTGCTGTTGATTTCGGTTTTGTTTTGGTTTTCCTTGTGGTTTCGTGTTCTTATCTTGTGTTGCGTTTCTTTGCTCTCGCCTATTTTGTTTATTTGTCCCTGTCTTTTTCATGTTGTTTTTTGGCCACCTGTCTTCTCGGAATTGACCTGTGATTTGGTCTATTATTTATTTTAATTTTTAATACCTGACTACATCTCTTTCTTTTTTACAATCTATCTACTTTTGGGTGTTTCTGTGATTTGGTTCATTTTTGTCTGTCCGAGACGTCGTTGTCTACTTTTGGTCCTTACATTCTGCTCTGAGACAATGTCCAAGTGTAAAATCTGTGCATTGGATGTCAGAAATGTGGACGTATTGTGTGATGGCGTTTGTGGCGGCTCCTTCCATGTTCTATGCCTGAAGCGTGCGTCGAGGTCTTCCCCAGCCAGGGTCACTACCTGTATGAAGTGCTCTGACATTAAACCTTGCCATGTCCTTCGTCTTGTCAAGGAGTTGTTTCACTCCTTCTCTGTTGACCATTCTATTATTGCTGACAAAGTGACGAATATTTCTTCGAACTTCACGTTGTTTCAGATGATCTTCACAGCCTGAATGATAAAATGGATAAGCTTCTTCAGAGGTGCGATGCACTATATTCGAACTCTGAAGGCTTATTCGAAGGGTCCCATGACCTCCGCGCTAAGGTCATACGCCTGTCCGACGCTTTTGAGGACTTTCAGTTGCTTTCTTGTAACGGTGCTGCCACCTCTTACTCAGGTACTGATCCTTTCTTTCCTTTAATGGAGGTCATTAGGCGTGGCATTGAAACGGTTCGTAGTGATTTGGGTAAATGGACTGCTGCGATTTCTGCAGATCCTGCACTTATCAAAGCTATCGCCTCTGAAGTTAAAACTCTTTCACGGTCTAATACATCTTAAGAGCCAACTGCCCCTGTTTTAATCGCCCCGTGTTTGAACCCTACATCTGCCTCTAAGGCCTGTTCTCCTCCCTCCTATTCTGGAGAGACGGAGGTTAGGAGCTTGGTCTCCAAAGTTTCTGCCCATCTGGTTGGGGTACCTTCTGATTCGTCTGTAATTCCTGTAGTCTCCGTCGCCCCTGCCCCTCCCCCCTCTGCATCGCACCATCGTCACAAGTGTAATACCAGACGTCGGAAGGATGTAATTGCTAGTTCTTCCCCGATGACTGAGGATCTTGTCGATGTTCCTGTTGGTTTGACCTTTGTTGATCGACCCAATCCTGAGCCTGCTATTGGTGTACCTATTACATCTGGCGCTGTTGCGCACCCTGCTACTATTGCCTCCAGTACTTCTGAACTGAGCACAGACTGTCCGTATCCCTAAGTTATTTTTTGTTTCTCAGCTCGATCCCTCTACCTCTGTTGATGACGTTCTGCCTTCTCTGATTCACTCACTATTGAACTCTTGGTTCTTAAGCTATCGCTGCCTAAGCTCAATATATTTTTGCTCTGTTGCTGTACTCCCCCTAACCTGACAAACGTCGTTGATACTGAAGGGTCTAACTAGTCTTTACGATATACTAACCCTTAGTTTAGACTTCATCCATAATATGACGAACCATGAAGATGAAATTCTTCCTCTTGGTGACTTTAATTTACCCAATGTTCTATGGGTACCTAACTTTGATGACGATGACTTCCTTCTCTCATGTTATCCGACATCTGTGGTCTCTAAATTTCTTGACACCATTGCTTCCTCTGGTTTGCACCAAATAAGTGATGTAAAGAACTCTATGGGAAAGCAGTTGGATCTTGTGTTTTCTTCTGATTCGACTAACACTATGGTTGAATTAGCTTCTGATCAGTTCTCTGCTATTGATTGTTTTCATCCGCTCATCTTTGTCTCCTTCTGTTACGATGTTTAGTATTACGGATCCCAATTTCGAACACCATACTTATGATTTTAGGAGATCAAACTTCTCCGAGATAACATCTAATCTCCTTTCAGTCGATTTTTCGGCATTACTGAAAAATAATGATATTGATGTACATGCTCCTCTCCCCCCTATTATAATGCCGAACTCCGCAGTCTTAGGAACAGGAAGGAAAAATTACTTGCGTTGTAATAGCGCAAAAGCGTATTCTGACTTTGTGACCTGTTATGAAAGTTTTAAGGCACTATCCTCTACGCTCTATAAGGAGTACCTTGTTAGTGTTCGCGATAATATGCATAATAACCCTCACAATTTCTTTAAATTCGTTAATTTGAAAGAGAAATCGAGCAACTATCCATCTACGATGTGGTATGAGGGGTCTTCTAGTAATAACGTGTCCGATATAGCAAACAATTTTGCTTCATATTTTGAGAGTGCCTTTTCTTCGGATAACTTTGAGCCATGTGCGAATAATTTTGATCATATTCAAATCAATAACCTTAAATCGAACTTTTCCTCTGGTCCTGACGGCATCCCTCTAGCCTTCGTCAAGTCCTGTTCCGATGCCCTTCTTACTCCATTAGCGATTCTCTTCAATAGGTCCCTTCAAGCTAGTAAATTTCGTACATTGTGGAAGTGCCATTTAATAGTCCCTGTTCATAAAAAGGGCCATACGAATAGTATAACTAATTATAGACCTATCGCAAAGTTATCTTGCATACCTAAATTATTTGAATCAATAGTGTATTCGCAGCTTATAGAGCGTTGTATTGGCTTAATCTCTGCCAATCAGCACGGGTTTTTGCCCGGTAGATCAACGACTACTAATTTACTTGAATTTACCTCCCACATTATTTTTGGCTTTCAGCGAGGCATGCAAACTGACTGCATATTCACGGATTTTAGTAAAGCCTTTGATAGACTCCCTCACTCGCTAATTATATTTAAACTCGGGAGGCTGGGTTTCCCCCCTGTTCTTCTTTGACTGGGACTTGACGCGGCTCTACCACTAGCATCTTCAAGGCTTCATCTGGTGTACCCCGAGGCAGTCATCTCGGTCCTCTGCTATTCGTTCTTGCCATTGACGACATTGTCCATCTGATCTCGTACTCTAATGTTCTAATCTACGCTGATTACATTCTTCTCTTATATTAAGGATAGTGGTGACGCCCTTATTCAAAAGAACTTAGATACGTTTCGTGAGTGGTGCGAGCATAATGGGTTACACCTCAGTTTGGAGAAATGTGAAGCAATGACTTTCTCCAGGAGTTTATGATCCAAAAGTTTATCATTACAACCTTGCGAGGAATGGTCTCCGTCGCGTGCTGTCCGTAACTGGCCTTGGAGTAAAACTTGATAGGAAGCTTGACTTTACTCAGCATTTTAACTATATCGTGTCTAGAAGCAGTTTAATCTTGGGCTTTGTTAAGCGTCTAGAGAGTTCTCGGATATACCAACATTGATGCATTTGTACTGCTCCTTAGTTAGACCTATTCTTGAGTATGCATCTAAGGTCTGGTCCTCCTACTACGCTGTTCATTCCAAGCGTATCGAATCGGTGCAAAGTAATTTTCTTAGATTTGCAATAAGAGGGCTCTCATGGCACGATCGACTTAGACTCCCGCCCTACACCGACCGCCTCCAGTTGCTCGGTTTGCCCTCGCTTGAGAAAAGGCGCAAAGTCGCTGACTTGGTGTTTATTCACCAGCTCTTGAACTCTAATATAGACTCAGGTTCGCTTGTTAGCAGGGTTTCCTTCAGACAGTCTCAACATAACCGAAGACTGCCTTTGTTGCATGTTGAACCATCCAGATCAAATTATGGCATGCGTGAACCAATTAATCGTTTATGTAGGGCTGATAATGATTGTCCTAATTTTGATTTAACTCTTACTAAGGTGTTGTTTAAGAACTATCTATTTTCTGTGCTTCCGTGAATCTCTGTTTATATTGTTTGTGTCTGGGTTTTCTCACTTATTTTATTTCTGTTGCTTTCTTTTTTTGTGTTTTTTGTTTTTGTTTTCCGCTGCATGCTGGTGTGGGAGCCTCATTTCATCTTTTTGATGGAATAGGTGCAGTGATTCTTGGCTCCTTGCCGAAGAAGTGCGCCTTCTGTGTTAGACGAGTTAATTCTATAAAAACAAAAAAACAAAGAAAGACTTACAGAGATAAAGCTCTAGACACCATCGTAGAAGAACTTAATGTTGGTTTACCAAGGATTCCTCTTGGAATGAAAGAGCCAATCGGGCGTTACATTTTTGTCTGAAACTTGAAAACCCGAATTTTGAGGCTAAATATGCAAATAATTACCGCGGTACCTACAAAAACTCTCAAATTAATCATCCAACAATACCACCAAAAAGAAATCCGCCCTAGTCCAACCGGTAAGAACCATTCTACCCCGAAACAGTCTTTATTGCTCACCATACTCAAACAGGCAACAATACGAAACAGATCTTTTAATCGGATTTAGCAATTTTCATCCGCTCTACAAGACCAATGCACCAAAACCATAATCTAAACTTAAACCAATGGACATTGATCTGAGCATTCAGATCAATGTGGTAAATTATGCTAATAGAGCACAACCCCTTAAGTTTGCTGAAAAAAGGCCAACAGCCGATACATGAATTCACAGAACTATAATTCCTAGAAAGTTGCATTAGAACTACCATCTAAATACTGACATTGCCGACCAACAAGAACATTTCTACCATACCAAAGCGTAATGAAAGCTCAGCTGATATTGAAAATATGTCCGAACATACATTATCCGAATGTAGGAAACAATAATACACACACATGATTTAGAACACACGTTTTCCAAAATTCATTTTTAGAATGAAAAACCACGAATGTAAAACAGGAAGCGAAATACCTTATAGACACCGGTTCCAACAAAAATTAAACTCAGCCACGATTTGTAAATAAACGTATCCCCAACGAGCAATGCAAGTTGAAATTAAATTTGTACATTCGTTTCACGCAGTACTAGACAATGACAGTCACAAGGAATTATCCCGCAGTTAATTACAGAATTTACTAGATAACGGTGAGGGAAGACGATATAATCGAGAAACAGAAACACTACATATAAACTGTTTACTGAGCCAAAAGAAAAACTTATACTTTACTAGCAAGGTATTGGGAGAAATCCGTATGATATCGAGACGCAGAAATTAATGGAGTTTTAATGCAATTAGGCAAGAGTAAATGGTTCTGCGTTCAAGAATCTAATATTGAGAAGACCGCGTTTTCAACTTTCAATGATATCTTAAGAAAGTAAATGGGGAAAATCTGTTTCGTTTACATACACTATATTATAATATTCAGTTTAAACGAAAACAAACACGAAAAGGAGAAAAAACAAATCTTAATATCCTAAATTCAGCGGATATGAAGGTCCAAATCGATAAATGCCAGGTATTTAAAGAAAAGTGAAATTCTTAGGTTACACCGGGTTTTTCGAAGGTAAAATCCAATCCAGCAAAGGTAGATGCAATCGTAAGATTCCCATATCCAAAATCCTTGACAGATTTACGATAATTTTAAGGTATATCCGGTGATTATCGACGCTTCGTTGGATTATGATGCAAAACTGTCAAAACTCCGAGCCATTCTTTTTAGGGGAGAAAACGGAAGCCCCTTAAAAACCCTGTCAATAAAATCTAAACGACGATGCCAGAGAAGTTTTTAAAATAAAAATTGCATCAGCCTCAAATGAAGTAATCTTGATCTATTCAAATTTAAATAAGGATGGAAAAAGTAAAAACACTTGTTTTACTTCCACATAATAGGAGTAAAAAAATGTTTACTCCTATTATGTGGAAGTAAAACAAGTGTTTTTACCTTTTCCAACTTTAAATAACTTCCACCAAGAGAAACTTTCTGATAAAGAAATATTTAACCAGTATTGGTATTTTATGAAATTGATGGACTAAAAGTCCTCTTCATAAATAATTCGTACTTAGTTTTTAAACTGAGTACTTATAGGAGTTGGGGTTTTGACCTTCCGTCATGGATGTCCGTGGTGGAAAGTGCAAGTACCACGCTGATGATAACCAGCTTGCACTTTCGGCCGAAACATCCATAAAATTTTTTTAGCGTTTATAGTTTTGAGCGATCACCATCCCAAAAATTTTGTTTACTCCTATTATGTGGAAGTAAAACAAGTGATTTTACTTTTTCCAACTTTAAATAACTTTCACCAAGAGTCTATCGAAAGGAAAGTTTCTGATAATTAAATAAGAAATTTTATCTGAAAAACCATGCTTCTAAATCCGCAATCGGCGCCGCGCTCGAACAGAACGTTAAACTAATCGAGAGAACTATGCAGCTAACGAGAAAATAGTGCGGGGATTTCTACTGTGATGACCTGTTTTTGGTCCCTAACTTTTTCTTTTGGGAAGAGTAAGATGGGTACAAATGTACAAATTATGAAACTTCTTACGTCTTTTTATTTGGGACATAAAGTAAAGTAAAACAACTGTTTTTGGTAAAAGAACCCAAATATAGAGGCCTAATTCTTAAAGTAGAGGCTTATGGTTATCGCTCTGACCAGATTCAAGGCGAAATTTCAAAAACTGTAGAAATAGTGCGAACTTCAACATTTATTTTAAAATTTTTCATGTTTTTTCGTTTTTAAGGGGGGTCAGGAAGAGAACCACATCTCTGCGAATATTTTAAGGACCGATTGCAATAAATAAAACAGACCGCAACCATTCAGTAGTCAACGGACTATTTACCTCAGAAAATATTGTGAGAATGATTCAAAACATCTACCCTCATCATTTCAAAAATTATAAAATTAAATACACGCAAACGAAAGTCAAAGACTTAATATCAAAAGCAGAATAAAAAGAAAAAAATATTCAGGAACACAAAAGAGATTATCGTAACGCTAGAGAAAATAAAATGCAGTTATCAGAATAATTCTACTTTTACCCAGAAAATAAACCAAGTAAAAATACAATGAACAATAAACCAAATTTCGAACAATGTAAATACGACAAGCACCCGAAATCCAGAAATTGGAGAAATGGAATACCTCAATACCTTGTTCACATATTGTATATAGACATATACGTATGAAGCACAGACAAAATTGGTCCTTACTGCGTTAACAAGTTCTCCAAGTATGTACAGGTAAAGATTATTAAATCACATTCTGCGGAAGATGTAAGAGAACCACTAAGGCACTAACTCATCTTGACGCTCGGTGTTCCAGAAACGATCGTCATAGATAATAAAAAGTCCTTAAACTCAAGCTCTATTCTCTTTATGTTAGACGACCAATTAGGCATCCACATTTTCAAAACACCCCCTTGCTAAACCAATTTCAATGGGTAAATTCAAATATTTCATTCATGTCCACAGATCATTTGATAAATTATTTGATCTCTCAGTATCCGAATACAATTACTCCATACATTCAACGACGAACAAAGCACCCATCGAAGTACTTTTTGAAAGAAGAGTTAATACAGATCCCGAAACATACGAAAAGGCTATTTAGGACAACATACAAAGGTTGACAATCAAACAGCGATTAATATGAAAATGCACAACAAAAACCGACAAGTTCCTAAAACTTATGCACCTGGTAAAAATGAATAGGTACAAAACGTTCGCCGCGATACAAAAAAAAAAGAAATCATATAGAACAAAAACAGCGTAATAATTACTGAGTCAGGCAGGACGGTACATAACAGGTATATAAAAAATTTATAGTCCTTTCTTCCAGGATACTTTCTCCTGGTTTCCGGAAAACATATATTTGATTACGCCAACGCGCAAATGGTTGCCATTAATACAGGAACGGCAAGAATTCAAACACATCATCAAGTGCTAACAAATTAAATGAAATGAAACGACATGAAATTAGAAATAACCCTTTTAGAATGAAGACTTAAAATAAAATTCGACGCCCACTTAATTTCATATGTAGATCATGGAAGTGGATAACATTAACTCCAGACCATGAAGACTTGGAAGAATTGGACGCTCACTCAATTTCATAGATAGCGCGTGGAAGGGGATAACATTAACTCCAGACCATGAAGACTTTGAGCTTATATATAACAAAGTTAATAATGTGATAGAAAATAATAATAAACAAAATAACAGAAGAAAAAGTAAACGAAATTAGGGACATTACAAAGAAGATTTTAAAAGCACATGTAGAAATGCATAATGATTTAATATTTAATTATACATAAATGTAAATTGGAAAGTTTAACAGAAGAAACTAAAAAGGTTGGATATGCCATTAACTGGGCAAAGCAGATATTATCTGCATTCCATTGGGCCATTCAGAGTACTCCGGCGTACATCCAAGTACGCTCAGCTACACACTACAACAGTTACGCACAGTTTTTCCGCTGGGTTTTTTGTGATTTAAAAGCTCTGAATGAAGAAATTAAAGAAAATTTATAAATTTTTTTTTAGATCTTACTTAAATATAAAAAGATAACCAAAAAAGTCGTACTAAAATGTCAAAAATAATTTCTTTGCCAAATAATTACAAATTAAGTTAAAATACTTTCTTCCCCAAATAATTACAAATTACAGTAAGTTCATCACAATAATTAAAAATAATTACGAATCATTAATAATTCTTTGATTCATGAACGACTGCAGGAAAAGTATGAGTACACAGCTATCTAAAATAGCGTAAATCGCGTGATTCGATATTAAGGCTATCATGTCTTAGACTTCACAATGATCCTTATATGCTATTCAGTTCGATTGATCCTATAAAGCGCAATTTATTTTCTTTTTAATTTCATTACCTCCGCACTCCCAATTTCCACCCCTTTCAATACTGTCTGTTCGACAACAAAAAACAATTTTTGTTATCAAAGTAATTTTGGCTTTGCTCTTAATAAAATAAAGCTGTTAATAAAGCTATTATTACGCTACTAAAAACAAATTCGTAAATATCATCTTCATTGCTTAAGATATATGAGAATATCATATATCATATTTAATCGCTTGCTTCAGTATTTCTGATAATATTGAAGAATGCGAAGAGATTACGATTTTCGTGGTGCCGTCACGATGATGCGAACAAAAAAAAGCATAAAAAATTTCGATATCTCGCTTAGTTTTCGAGAATGTATAGAAAAACCAGTTAAAATTTAAATAAAATAACTGTTTTGAAAAAAAAATTAAAATATAAATAAAGGCGCCGCCATCGTTTTGTACCTACTTTTATGTACTACTATAAAAATTAATTCTCTGGGGGGTGGGGGGGGGGGTGTAATAAAGGAACTAGAAGCCTGATTAATATACCTCTTCCTCCCAGAAAGTCTCATCAATTTTTGACGTAAAAGGAGAAAAATGTAGCCAATTTTAAGGAGTTTTATTAAAAAATTTTATCGAATTTTTAAAATTTTAACTTTCGATATCTCGAAAACTAATCGATATATCGAATTTTTTTATTCCTTTTTTTGCTTATTTTAAGGTTTTTTTATCAAAAAAGTTCATTAGATTATTGTGCCACGGAAATCGTACTCTTGCCAGGAATGTTTTTACTCTTGAGTGCAACGCATTTTCTTCTCCTTCGTTAGAATCACACCGCTTAAAGAAAGAATCCACCGATATAGGTTCAGCATCATATAACTCAAAAAATACTTTACTTATCAATCCTGCTGGATGCTCCAATATATAAGTTGTTCAACAGCCTATAAGCATGCTAATTGTTTGTCTAGTTTTGCATTCATATGTCGCAATAACACTGGAATACAGATATTTCAATTCAAAGTCACATAATATTGTGGTAAGAAAACAAATAAAAACAAATCAACAAATGTAAAACTCCGACAGAAATCGAACATAATAAATGTGAAATCGTAGTAGTCACATTTGTTCACACAAGTAGTTTAGTATTGCCGCACTTTATACAAGTGGCAGCAATAGTACAACGCCTCACTTCATTGCGGTGCTAACTATCAACATGAGCAGGTCGGCTGAACTGAAGCCGAGCTCTTTACTGATATTTTCAGTGGTAATGGCACTGAAGTTGAGATGGCGTGTTATATAAAGTTCACTTTAAAGCTATTACGTCAAATTTAAACTTTCTATTGACCCATTTAAAATTAATATATTTTAATTCTTTTACACTAGCACAAAGATAAATTTGTATAAGTTCGTGAAAATCATTTTGTCCTGAACAATCAACGCGTACACATCTTGCGGTCTTGAAGCACGTTTATAATATTTGGTGGATTCTCACTTTTAGCTTTGCGATCTGAAAAATTACATCGGCAGTAACTCAAACCGAAAACTTGCTGCATTGAAGCAAGTAGGCACGTAATAATTTTTTACGTCAAATATAATTCTTTACAGCTTCCAGCTGAGAAGTATTGAACCTCAACTTATTTACACCAGCGAAGTTGGTCGGTAATCTAACTTCGTAACGCGTGCATCGATTTGGATGACTGTTTCTTTATTGGGTAGAGTATGTTCCCTAATTGGTTCCATGTCAAAAGATTATTAATGAGTGGACCGATTTGCATGATTCTTTTGTTGTTGTATAGACTATAATATCCCATTCATAATAATGAAAAACATTTGTCCCTAGGGTGGGAGTGGGAGGCAGACGGGCAGCTTAATTTCGTAACGCGTGGACCAATTTGGATCAGTGTTTTTTGTCGGGTAGAGTATGTTTCCCGGTTGAAACCATGTTAGAGAATTGTTTGTGGGGTGGGGGTAGCCACGGGCACCCTTTCATACCCTCACCTTAGAAAATTCTTAGTATGGCCCTGCTGCGCCACCGTACTTTATGCAGTAAGAGAGTTATAGTAGTCAAATAATCATCATAGTCACACTAGGTACAAAATTGTAATCATTTATCAATCAGAAAACGTATTCTGTACAACAGAATCAAAATCATCAAAATCGGTCTATGCATTATAAAGCTATGCGCCGTCCATCTTCAACTCTGACCACAAGCCACAAGTTTTGTCAAAATAAAAATAGATACTAGCAATAAGGAATCATACTGTATACAACAAAAAAGAATCTTCCAAATAGGTTAATTAATAAATTACGTACCGCCTCTTCGGCTTACCACCCCATATCATAAATTTTTGCCAACGTACCAGTGGGACAACATATTCTATACATCAAAAGAAGAATTAACCAAATCGGTCCACACGTTACGAAGTTAACCTACTCCTCCCCCATCCACCTCCCTAGTGAAGAATTTATCCTCATATTATCAATGGGGGATTATACTCTATACGAGTATAACATACAAAGAATTATACAAATCGGTCTATGCATTAAGAAATTTACATCCAACCCCTCCCTACTTCAATCCCACCGCTTAAAATTGTGTCGGTACCAATGGGAGAACATGCTCTATACATCAGATAAAGAATCATCCAACTCTGTCCACGCGATGTGAAGTTAAACTACCCACCTCACTCTAGGAACATGTGAATCATAATGAAGGATCATATTCTTCAAAACAACAAGAATCATCCAAATCCATCAACGCATTACAAAGCTAGGTTTCACCCCCACCTTCCCCTCCAACCAACCACCACCAAACATTATTTGGACAAAGTACCATTCGGGAAACATACTCTACCCGACAAATGAAGAATCATTCAAATCGGCCCACAAGTTACGAAGTTAGACTACCCCCTCCCCATCCCACCTTAGGGCCAACTTTTTTTTACTATTTCGAATAGGGGATCATACTCTATACAACAAAAGGAAAAGAATTATCTAAATCGGTCGACGCAATACGAAGTTAGGTTTAACCCCCACCCCACAAACAGTTTTCTGACATGGTACCAATCGGGGAATATACCCTACCCGACAAAAAAAAATATCCATATTGGTTCATGCAATACGTAATTAGACTGCCCATCCCCCTCCCACCCCAGGAGCAACTTTTTTTCATTTTTAGTGATGGGTATCATACACTATAAAACAACAAAGGAATCGTCAGAATTATTTTATCCCCACCTCCCGGTCTCCGTCGCGAAATGTTACGCTTAGTCAAGGGTGGGTGCTACCTGACGGCTTCTGCTTGAGCATGTTGGGATTGAAATCCTGGATTGAAGTGTGCACTGAAGCAAAATGTTATGCTTGCCATCAGGCAAGGCACTCCGTTGTGGATTGCCGTAAAAGGAACAGGAAAGCGGCTGAGGACGCTATAGAGGGCGCTCCTGTACCAGCGGAGATGCCCTCGTAGAGCACGCTTCCAACATAGTGCCTAAAGAATCATTTCCTGAAGCAACTATGATGCCAGCTACAAGCGGCGCCAGTCCAACACGAGAGATGATGACCTCGAGAGGTGACTGCAAGTGGTAGTTATAAGAAGAAGAAAAAGAGGATGAAGAAAAAAGCAAAGCGACTGATCAGAAGGTGATGCCGAAACCGAAAAGGCAGTGAGCAATGGGAGGATCTCGGGGTAAGGGATTATACCTTGCGCTCCAAGTGCACCTCCAGTGACACCTATGAATGAAGTTCTTTCGGACGTAGAGGTTGTCTCTGCGCTCGAAACGGCCTACTACTTTGATGGAGATTTCGAGGGAGAAGCTGCTCACCCTCCTCAATAGCCTTCACTACAATAAGAGTTCGGACTCACCAGACTATATAGTATTTTGGAAGATATAAGATATTTGAACACGAACATTGCACTTATACAGGAGACACTGATGTCCCCTGTATACACAGACATCGCGTCTTCCTTAAATTTCGTCTTGGGGAACAAAACTCTAAGGGTAGTAAACGTGTACCCGCTGCATGACCAGGATAAAGGTGTTGGACTCAATACTGTTGCACAATACGAACTCCGGTGGTGAGGTTATCCTTGGGGTGACTTCAACTGCCCACCCGATTCTTCAATCTACTGTCATTCTAGAGTAAAAAGCTTCTTATGGTGGTGTATGCTGTCTATTTTTGTCACGAAAGAGGATGGATTTCCAGATTCTTGTAGAGTTTATGAGCGACTGGCGGGCACTAGGGTTAACCTTAACAAAAGCCAAGACCTATGATGTGGGAAGTGGCGGAATCGAACAGGTTCTTCCCACGGGATACAATGGACGAAAACTTGCGTGTGTTGGGCTTGTTGGTAAAGCATATAATAGCATGGCAATACAGAAACTTTTCGGAGCAGTTAATTCGTGGCGGACTAGACTGTATCCGCTTTTAACGAAAAAACGTATAGTCGTTGTCAATTACTTGATTACCTCGTCCATCGTGCACCTATTGTGCTTCGAAGTAGGTTTCTTGAAACTTCAACAGGCGAAGGTCATTGACGCCTTCTGGTGAGTACGGGAGGAGGGGTGGGGTAGATAGGGGACGATGAGTAGCTAAAAGAATGCTCTGCCGACCAGTAGCGGTGGGTGGTTTGGGTTTTACAGACGTGGTCGTGAAATTTCCTTGCCTTCAGCTACGGGCATTCCAGCGAGTGTTCTGTCAAAAAAATAATTTAATTTCAGAACAATACTATCTACTCTCGGTCCATCCACCATATCAGCTTGACTGATCCCAGGATAACGACCCGGGGCAGAATAAGACCAACATTCAATTTGCGGTAGAATGTACTTGGGTACGGGGAATTCTCAGCAATTACAATGGGGTAGAACCTTGAGTTAGTAGTTTCGGTGTTCAGTAATGCTCGAGGTAACGGTCGATACAGGACAACTAACAGTTCTTGGAGGCATTGATGCTTCTAGGGAAACACTTATACACCCTCACGCTACAAAATTAAGCGAATGTGTGGATGCAGCACAAGAACGCTTTCGTACTGAATCGACTTTCACACACGACGTTCAGCACACTCACTTCAGAGTGATCTATAGCTATCCGTCCAATTACAGAGACTCTCATGTAGCTTTCAAACTGCGCCGTCCTAGCCTCGTGCATCCAAACTAGTTTCGATATTGTTTTTTAAACATTTTTGAAAAAATTTGTTAGAGCTGGCAGTAATTTGGAGGCATTCAAAACTTTTTTATTCTTGTACAGATTTTTGACTAGTGACTAGAACATGAAATTTACTAATGAGACTGACTCTTAACTGGACGCAATAGAAATTAATGGAAAAATTTACAATCTTGTTGTATTTATTTCTGGGTAAGTATTTTACAGATTAGAGAAACCTTTAATTTATGGTTTTTGTTCCAATAATCCTAATAATTTTTAAATTTTCACCAATAATATAAAAGATTAGAATTAAATATGTTATTTCGTATATACTTGGTTATCTACTCGCAATATCTGCAAGCTCGCAGTACACATTAGTCAGCAGTTTAATACATGTCTGTGGTGATGATATAGATTCTACAGCTTTGTTAAAAATGTTTTCTGAAATACAAGATTTCTGATCATATTATTATCAGACATGGCAAACAGGGTTGCAAAATATCAATTTTCGAATCACATCACTGATTCCGCTTAAAATATGATTCCGATCATCCTTTGATCGAATGTAAATTTTTTGATCGGTGTCAAATTTTCCTCATTTTTTCATGATGTAATCGGAATCATTTTCGATCACTCTAAAATAAAATTTCAAGTTATTCATCTCTCTCTGAAATTAAAGGAAATAATAACCAACGGGAGTGTTGTTATGACTTTCTTAGGGCGACGGTGTTTTCATGACTTTTTTTTACGACAATTCAGATTATTATAAATTTCTTCATTATCTATTACTTTTTCAAAAAATTCCACAAATATGGTTTTCGAGCTATCACCACTAATTTATAGTTTTTTCTTCTTTTTACTTTCAAGAAGAAAATAAAATCACACCAAAAATATTGCAGGGAGGGTAGAATATTAAGTTAAATTTTTCTTCTTCCTGCCTCTTATTTGTAAAATGAGCGAAAGTTATTCCGATCACATCAGTGATTCCTCTCAGTATTTAATCGGAATGGGCTTTTACTGTTGCATTGATTCCGATCAAATTTTGATTTGATCGACACACTGATCGATCAATTTGATTGCTATCTTTTACAACCGACACTTAAGAACCGTGCAGTTTTTTCGCTTTTACGACTTTTGATTTAGCAGCTTCGTTGAGCTTTCCTCGCTTATTGTGAGTTTTAACTTGAGATACAAAACTAAACAAATAGTTGATCTGTGTATAATTACTTTGAGTGTGAAAGCGTGCTCGCATAATTGTCGCTGGTAGGCTATATTTATAAATAAATAATATATAAAATCAGTTTTATTAAAGATTATTTTAATTAATTATGATAAAGAAAATGATTAGCTTTATTATAGAATTTTTTTTCCTCCGTAAATTATTTGGAAGTTCGGTGTGTTTATAAAATAGTGAAAGTTTGATGGAATCGTGGTTGAAGTTTTTCGCTGAAACAAAAATAGTTTTGCACATTTTTACGATGTAAATATTACACAATTATATTATTATAAATATTTTGAAATACCTGAAACGTTCAAAAATAAAAAAAGTGTTATTTAGATATGTTAATTAAATTAATTAATAAAATATAATTCTATTTAATTCTCGAATAAATTGTCTCTAATTCCGTATTTAAAATATTCGTTCATCTATTGGTGAATTGCTTTTCATGTTCTGTGGACACTGTTCATCTTATGGATCAATCGAACAGATCTATATTTTTCTTAATTTATAAAAATTGGTGCATTATTATCGTTTACAATATTTTTTCCACAAAGTTTGAATAACAATTAATATGAATATTTTTCTCCGAACAAAAAATTCCATAATGTGTAGGATTATAATATAAATTAGATAACCTGCTTAAATGTTTATCTATTGATGACTTTACCCTAGATGCAATTATTAATACCCCTAGGGGCGACAATCCCAGCTGCGTTATCCGATCACTCTAAATCTACTTCATGGACTTAAAATCAAACTGAGCCGCTGGAAATGGGAAGAAACATAACACATAAACAAAGAGAAAAATTTATATCGATCTGCTTTGTCAGTGTTGTGCGGTTCATATTTAAAACCCACATGAAGTTAAATGCATTAAGGAGCCAATAAAATCAATCAGGGCAGTTGTTCACAAAGGCATTTCGTAATAAATTTATTACTTCAAATGTCACGAGGTATCATAAAGTGATGTTAAAATTGATAAAGTATTTAAGGTTATACGGGAAAATAATGATCAGAGAAGAAAAATATATCTTCCTAGAGATGAGCGAAAGATTTTACGCAAGCAAACGATTCGCTACCACGTTACAATAAATTCAAATAAAACTTTTGGCCAAACAAATAAAATAAATTAAGAAAAAAGTTGAACGACTTCAGAAAAAGGGCTAAAATGATTAGTATATTTTTAGTTTTATAGTATATAGCATCTGTGATTATGGTTAGGTAGTAGTTTGTTTAATTTACGCCGACTTAAGAATGTAATGGATATAAAATTTAATATTACTTTATGATTTTTAGCGCTTTCTGCGAAGTCTGTTGAACTTTTTTTTAAGCATTATTTTTTTCCACTTTTAGGGTCTTCAGATATGCTACTTAAAAATGCTGCTCGTATGAATAACTCTAGCTGCAAAATTTTTTCATTTCATTGTACTAATGAGGAAACGTTTTCAGTACGGAATATAAATCATCAGAATTTGTTTGCGCCTTATGAGGCTAGCTACCGCCCCTCTTCGATCCCTCATCCTAAGCCAAATTTTTTTCAACAACACCTTCCTCAGCACAAAAAAACAGTTCGGGATCATCTCTATAAAATAAGAAAAGAATCACCAAAATCGGTCGATGCAATATGAAGTTGGGTTGTCGATTACGAAGTAACTAATGAAGTGAAGTTTCATTTTGTTTTCTTATAAATTGTGTGTAAAGAAACGGAATCTCAATCCCGTATTTCCTGTATTCTTTAATAAACCGTTTTATTTTTTCTGTTAGCTCCACCGAAATTCTGGATAAATTTTTGCAAACTCCTCTAGTTCTTATTAAACCTTTCTAATGACCAACAGATGTCGTTAATTTGTTATGTTTGTAGACAGAACAGAAAAGGAAAGGTAAAGTCAAATTGTCAAATTTTGTTGTGTGATAATTGTAAACAAGAATTTGCGACGTGCAGTGCTAATTGTCATCACTTAACCGAAATGGTAAGTAAAACCTCCCCTTTCTCCTTTTATGGCTTGTCTGAAATCAGTAATTTACAATTTTGTGTATATGAGGTTATGTTTTTACAAATAATGTTAATTCTTAATCATTTTATTCAATTGCAGGTAATGAAGGAGTTGGTGGAAACATTTCTTGAGACGGATGAATAATCGGACAATACAATTTAGATAAGTATACGATATTTATAAGAATTGTTCTATGTGAATATTTTGCCTTTTATTTTAGGTGTCATCTGGACAGCTATCAATTTAAACGCTTTATGTTTAGGAACAATTTTGACAGTTTCGAAGTTTGCGTTGCTTTGTTGCCTATGCATTGTTCCTCAATTTACGATCAACAAAAGGCCCATACTCTACTCATCGAAAAAAGGGTTATACAAATCAATCCAATCAATCCTCGTTAAGTCGTTAGACTACCCCTCCACAACCCTTATAGTGTAGCCAGTATCAAGAACGGATCAAATAAATAATCGTCCAAATCGACTCACACGTCACGACATTAAACGCGAGCAAGAAGAAGCAGCCGGAGTCATACCTTCACAGGTCAGATGAAATCAACGTCAATCTGAAGTAAAGCAAGCTTACAAAGGATTGGAAGAAACGAGAGAGGCTGAATCTAAATCAGTTGGCAGCGTGCCCGGTGGAAGAAATCGCGAACTTGAACTTGGAGAGGTGAAAACCAAGGTACAGCAAGGCCAGGAAACTCCACTTATGGTGAAGAATCAATGACGGACTTTGGAAGAAAGGCGGTTGAGTAGCTACGACTGCTTTAACCTCCAGGGTACTGTCAAAAACATTGGCAACGCAAGAATTGGAATCGTTTAGATAACAATCTTCAACGCACTTCCTCCTACAGAAATTTTTGTCATCTCTTAAATAAGTCCAATATATTTTAACTTTTTATCTGTAATTGCACATCTCATCTTTTAATTAATATAATTTATGTTTTTATTTAAAATTGTTTTTACAGTGAACCGTACATAATGAATTCATTAGTTTAATTTATTAATCTTTCGAATTATATAATAAATTTCACTTTTTATTTCTTTTTTGTTGAATATTTTTTTTACTAATTCACTTTTTTACAATCAAAGATAATGTAATCTACAGTACAGATCCAATAAATTATTTATTATTATTATTATTACTTAACCCAAAATGAAAAGCATAAGCTGATCCGACAAACGGCTAAAATGCGGTCCCCGTAGAAAATCGATAATATCCATCAGAAGATTACCTTAGTACCAAGTAACAATTCGGATCCCAGCAAGGGATCGGCTTCAAAAATAATTCATCACGATGGCGATAGACCCAGATGAGAGGTGGTGTAAAAACCCATTCTCGGGTAGCGACAAATTATCTCTGTCTCGGTGCCATGGATGCTAGTAGCAATAAGGGTCTTGAAGACAAGCATCTGAAAATCTTCAGCTTCTGAAAGCAGCGCTTATGGGAGTCAAGGGATTGTCTAATCTTTGGGATGGAATAGGATGGGTCTTGCAACTCAATCTGCATCACAGCAAGGCAGAATCAGTTAATATGTGCCGATGTTATTTTGAAGAGAAGCGGGATATATCGCTGCTGCAGGAGCCCTGGATATTCAGAAAGGAAATAAGAGGGGTCCCGGAGAGAACGGCTAATCTATTTTGCGTAAACTCAGATAAAACCACTAGATCATGCATTCTAATCCATCTGCCGCTGCTCGATACGACAGACCTTGCGGTGATTCGCGCAGGGACGTGTGTCATAGCCTCGGGCTATGGTAGGTGACGAGCTTAGCGAGAGAGGTAGTAAAATAATGCAAGGACATAAATGAAGGGCTAGTATTAGGTTGTGATGCGAATCCCCACAATAACGTGTGGGGTGACGCAAAACTTTGAAATTCTGAACAGGGGGACCGAACCAACCTTCGTGAACGTAACCCTTATCATTATTAAGTTGTTAGATAGAGTGCCCAATTGGAGAGTGGCTGTGGTGGTGACGTTGCCAGACCATAGAGCCATAACTTCTGGCATTTGATATGGAGAAAGTCAGAAGCGTAGTGGAAGGCTGATATTGCCCTGATTAGTTCAGGTAAGCACACCAACACACTGGCTGAAATGTTAAAATACGCCCTCTTCAAGATTTTATCACGGAGTAATGGGTGTGGTCTGGGTATAAACTCGAACAAAACAACTCGAGAGTATACACCTCCTCCAAAACGTTTATAACATGTCGCTCAGCACTAAATGACATAGCCGAGCATCTGAACTCATTTGGGTGTAACTGTCCGGCCCTAGCCAACCGTAGGAACCAATTTCTGGGCTCCTCCTTTTTTGAAGATATAACCAAGCTATGCTCCATTGATGTCAGGGACCTGGTTTGATTTATCAGAAGTTAAAAATGGTTCCCGACGACGAGTTAGGGCCGTACACCCTTCCCAACCTAGTCAAATCTATTTTGGCTTCCCGAGAGCTGGTTCCACTGGAGACAGGGAGCTGGCTCGATGCACAGGGGGAAACATGTCCACCCTCCTATTACTTAGGTTATTTTTATGGGAGTTGCTAAAGTTTATGTAACCTCAACGTGGTATCACAATGGTCATCCTTGGCCTAAGTGTGCCTTTCTCAGGCAGCCACTTTAACCTAACCTAACCTAACGTTTTATTATTTTTGGTTACGTTCTTACATTCAGATTACTTGTTGTAAATGCTAACCTAGTAGGTCGGAACAATTTTGTTTAAATAATTTGTGTATATAAAGCTAGAAAATTGTTCCATAGGTTTAGTTTTTCAATCAGTCTCTAACGAATATGTATTAAAATATTTTTGAAATAAAAGATAATAAAAACCAACCAAATTAATTTTAAATCAAAACGAGATAATTAATAATTTTAATTTCAGCCTAGGCAAAACCTTTAAATAGGTAAATTTGAACGTTCTCTGGAGTTCTGCCCTCTCGAGGCCCCCTTGGAGTTCTGCTCTTAAGGCCCCGTTTTGGAAGCTAAGGACTCCGGTTTGAGATGATACTTTCTTGGGTACTAAAGTTATTCTAGTACCCAGTTCATTGGAGTCACATTATTACTTGAGCAGCAAACATGCAAAACTCATCATGTCCACTTTTAAGAAAAAATAAGGTTGTACTGCGATTCAAAGAAAATGCATCATTTACAAGCGCTGACAATCTAAAGATCTCACAAAAATTATTATATCATTACTAAATATTATTTTGAAGGCAAGGAAATCAATCAAAACTGATCGTCTGCACTCTAATTTGTTTGTTGTCAGGGTGTTTCAGATCTGACGTGCCAAAATAAGTGGGGTAATAGATCTCACCTAGGCAAACAAAAAATTGTATGGCAGGGGGGGGGGTGATCTCAACCGTTCTAATTTTTATCTTTTGATCTACCCAAAATATCCACATCAATCAAACGCTAAAAAACTACTATCCCAATGACCTTTTCAAAATTATCAACAATGTTGATCTAGCTCCTATAATTGAAAAATGGTGAAAAAATGGTTTGCGATTATCTAAAGTTCAGCATTTTCCCAAATTTTCTCCGAAATTCATGTAATTAGTACACCTCTTTTTTATTTTTATTGGATTGCCCATTTCGTTACCTTTCCAAAAAGGTACAGCATGGCGAGGTAGACTAAGGATTAGAAAAATCGCATCTTTAGAAATCCCTGACTACCTAATTATTTTATTGCACTTTAGGTAGAAAATCCTTTAAATAAAAAAAATTTTTAAGATAAAAGGTCGAAAATGTCAGTTTTGGGTTAATTTTGTTTTGTTGCCAATATTATCTTGTGTTAGCCAGAATTCGCACCCTTGTATCCTGGCATTCGGTTACTCGTACCTGATAGAAATTTTGCTATAGAACAGGATCAGTCATCAAAAATACCTATCATAGTTGAAAAACAAATCAGTAAGTAAGTTTTTAAGCAAAAATTATTAAAAAATGGTTGAATTAACTTTTGAGGAACACGCGGATATTATTTACATTTATGGTGTAGTAGACGGAAACGAGAGAGCGGCTGTACTGGATTATCAATGGAGATTCCCTAATCAGCGAGAACCCCAAAGAGGGGTATTTATACGGACTGTCCGAAGGTTAACAGAAACATGAATTGTAACTTCACACGACAGGGAGACACGAACCGAAACTTCGGGTACTTCTGCCGACGTCGAGCAGCAGATAATCACAGACACAGGTAACCTCTTTCCAGCAGACATTCAGCGTCAATTTTTGGGGTGGTATCACCGGCAGCTATTTGGTAGGACCATTCATTATGCCGCAAGTGCTGAATAGTAAAATTTATGCGGACTTTTTGGACAATCCACTGCCAGATGTAATAAAGGAGATCCCTGTGCACAATAGAGCAGACATGTTTTACGAACACGATGGAGCACCAACGCATACTCGTAACATTATGAAGGCAATACTAAGTGAACAATTTCCTAACCCCTAGATCGGACGAAGTGTACCGATTCATTTACCTGGTAGATCTCCAGACCTTACCCCATTTTACTTTTTCTTATGGGGAACAATGAAGAATGAAGTTTATTCATGCCCTGTTACCACTAGGGAGGATTTAGTTAGCAAGATTAGGAATAGGGACTTATGAGCAGATTGTTGGCATACATCCAAATTGGCGGTGGACATTTTGAACAGTTTTGGTAACTTATCAAGATTAATTGTAATTATTTTCAAATTCAATAAAAAGCATTTTAGAATTAATTTGAGTTTAATTTCTTTAAATTGTTGAGGAGGAGGAGCAATACCCAAAAGTAGAAATTTTTTTTTTGCAAGCCATATGAAAGATGAATATTTTTGTTGAATTCCGTCGTGTAGTTGTGCATTTCTTTTCAGCTGTTTATGAAAAATGAGTCAATAGGGCGAAAGTTGATGCAGTTGGTATCGGGTGAAGTAATCATTTGTGCATTATGGAAAATACTACTATTGGCTGTATTTCGCATTTGTATATCGTTTCGAAAGAAAGTTAAAAAAAAAAACGTGTACGCGAGATGAAGCTAAAAAAAAGGTATTAAAAGGTATTATACTGTTATTTATGTCGGTACAACCAAAATTGAGGTTTTTAAAAAAATGTTGCTTTGTTTTCCTATAAGAGGACATAGCTTTTTACCAGCTGATCGCGTGTTTGGAACCACTGAAAAACAGCTAAGAAAACACTCAACAATAACTACAAAAATAGAATATAACGATCTATGTTTATTCGGAAAGAGGGACCATTAGGTCGTTATGAACTGACTAGAGCATTTTCAATATAAAGAACCTCATGCAAGTTTATAAGAAACTAGATGGTATAAGTGATGCTAAAAGAATAATAATCTAAATTAATACAAAAAAAAATTCTGTAAAAGTAAAATTGCTCATTTATTACCGCTTTGAAACTGGTAATAAGATTGGCCTAACTCTGATAAAGCGGAAAAAAATCCAATCCAGGTGTGTCTTCGGGAGGTAAATCTTGGACGTGTGGTATCCAAGAAAAAAAAAGAGATGTCAATGCCTTTCTCGTAAAATAATTTCCTGAAAATTAAAGAGAGGACGAGCTTTCGTTTTATAAAGGAATAATAGATGGGCATGAAGAAATTGTAAAACCTCCGGACAACGATGCAATCTATGCGAGTTCATCGAAGAAGAAACGCCTTGTATTCACAGTTAAATACAATAAAATTTTGGTTTTTGAATTTCATATTATTTTCTTTGTTTCTGCTCTTTAAAATATATATAAACTGTGTGAAAATATGCTTTTAGCTTTTGCTTAGAATAACGTCATTCGTACAAAGCAACACATGTCCATTTATGGTTCAAGCAAAACTCGACATATTTTATTGACTCAACCAAAACTCATCATGTTCATATGTTTTTTGTTATTAACTTCACTAATTTTAAACATTTTTGGCGCTAAATGCAATATTTAGAATCTTCGGTGGATCAGGGACAATTAAAAAAACTATATTGTTGGGCAGAAATGTCGTCAATACATATTTCTCGATTTCTGACTTTATATTTGGGGTGGACATGATTATTTTTGCGTGTTTGCCCCTCAATTGCGCTTGCTGGAAAATTCTCGGACAAAGCTTTCTCACGTCGAAGTAACTCCAACACACGTCGTAACAACTCCTTTTCTTGTTTGAGTAATTCAAATTCACGATCTTTGGGTGAAAATTCGCTACTGGTTTATTTATTTATTTATTTATTTAACAACAGCTTCGCCAAAACTGCCTACTAAGAAAATTACAAATGAACCAAGAAGACTACAAAATTAATACAAATCATTAAACTAATTTATTCAATAAGCATCCTCAGATGGCGCTTCAGTTGTCGCCTAGAACATCCCAGCTCGATATAGGCAGCGTAGTCATTGTAGAGGCGGGACATGGAAGTGATAGGCTCGTGCATGCCGTAAAGCGTACGATGAAAGAGAACATGCAGAAAGTTGAAATTCCTAAGGGACCGGGCGGGAATGGAAATGCCTGAATCATTCAGCAGTTCGGAGGAGTTGATCGTCCCCTGCAATAAATCATGCATAAAAGTTATCTTATAAATTCGGCGTCTCTTTACAAGGGAATCAAGAGAAATCAGTCCAAGCCTAGCATGATATGATGGGAGGGATAAAGGATCACGCCAAGGAAGGTCGCGGAGAGCGAACCTAAGAAATCTACGCTGAACAGCCTCAATCCGGTTGATGTGGACAGCGAAATAGGGATCCCAAACCGGGCAAGCGTATTCCAGAATGGGTCTAACGAAAGTACAAAAGAGGAGCCTGGTTAGATAGGGATCGTCAAGTTCCCTGGACCACCTTTTCACAAAACCCAGGGTGGAATTAGCCCTATTCACCACGAAGTCAATGTGATCCTCAAAGGATAGGCGGGAATTAAGAACAACCCCTTAATCTTTGACTCTATGTAGCCTACTCAAGACACTGCCATCCAAAGAGTAGTCGAAGAGAATGGGACAGTTTCTGCGGGTAAAGGTCATTATGGTACATTTGTTTATATTAAGGAGAAGACGGTTACTAGAGCACCAGTCGTGAAAAACGTTAATATCGGAGCTCAACAGAGCACTATCGTCGTCGCGGGAGACGACACGAAAAATTTTGGCGTAATCTGCATAACACAGAATCTTGGAGCTAGAAAGGAGCACCGAGACGTCATTAATAAAAATAATAAAAAGAAGTGGGCCAAGAATGCTGCCCTGAGGCACCCCAGAAGAAACCAAGAATTCATTGGATAGGGCACCACGAAACAAGACGTGTTGGGTGCGCCCAGAGAGGTAAGTGGACAACCAGTTAATAAAAAGCGGTAGGAACCCGAGCAAATGAAATTTATGAACAAGA
Organism: Leptarthrus brevirostris; assembly: GCA_964036015.1. Lineage (NCBI taxonomy): Eukaryota > Metazoa > Arthropoda > Insecta > Diptera > Asilidae > Leptarthrus > Leptarthrus brevirostris. The sequence goes on from OZ038373.1 coordinate 30,065,964, forward strand.
ATCCCATGATCGATTCTGTCGAAGGCCTTATTAAAATCAGTGAAAATGCAATCAACCTGTAAGCCAGACTCAATCAGAAGCAAGCAGTGATGCACGAATTCGAGTAAGTTGGTGGTGGTAGATTTACCCTTAATGAAGCCATGCTGAAAAGAGCCTAAAAAAGTTTTACAATGAAAACGGAGCACATCACTGGTTAAGGCCTCGAACGTTGTACTGATCTGATGCGTCTGTGGTTGAAAAGTGTGCTCCGCTACCGACTCTAGCGTTTCCAGACCAGCATATCGAGCAGATGACTTGTCCCGATGAATATTTTCAGTCGAAGTACTCATGATCCCAACAAGAAAATGTTCAGCAAGGTTATATTCAGCACGTGTTGTGATCACATTTCGAACTCGATCAGGCATCCAATAATTTTGAGCTGAAATTCGGGTGGACGTCGAGAGGATGCCGAGGAAACATTCAGATTTAAAACAAAACAATTAAAGAAAGTTTATTTATTGAGTTATGTTACACGATTTACGGTCTTGTCGCCTGTCGCTAGGAGAGGAGAGCAAAGCAAAAAACAAAAAACTTTTTCGGAAACTGCTGCATTGGCTAACATATGTATATATATGTATATATATATATATATATATATATATATATATATATATATATATATATATATATATATATATATATATATATACCTATATATATATATGCATATATATATTACATATCCGCACCTCAGAAGAAGAGCGTAGTAAGTCCTGTTTAAGTCTCTAGATTATTAAACATTAAATATTTACTAATTCTCAATTTTTGTAAGCATTGAATATTCCAAATTCTGAAAACGTCAATTACCCAGAATTTGGAGCCATAAACAAAATTAACAGTCGACAATTTCTTCTAGACTCAAGTTTCATCTTTGTTGCCGGTAAATACTGTGACACTGCACATTTTTTCTGAAACACTAAATTCTGTAAATATCGCAAATTTCGTATTGATTAGTTAGCTTTAAGATTTATATAAATATCACGTCGAATAATTGTATTTTTCAGAATGAAATAAATTCTCAATTAAGAAGCAAGCTTTCTTGTTTTTTTATCAATCCTCAGAGCTAGTGATTAAATCTTCATAGCTCTAACAAGTCCAAAATTTCAATTGTCCATTTTTTTATCATTATTCATATAAATAAATAATTTAATTAAGTTTAAATTACTAATTTATACAGGCTACAAAACTAGTAGAAATAATAATTATTTCTATTTGTTTTGGAGCCTGTACAACAAAATAAATTATTGTATTTTACTCTCTATATATACATATTAATATATATATATATATATATATATATATATATATATATATATATATATATATATATATATATATATATCACAGGGCGTGTGTTAAAATGAATGATCTGGTAGATGTAAATGAGAAACAAAAATAATTGTATTGGAGGAAGTTTACCTCGTAAAGGTGTTTGAAGTTTTTTAAGGATGAAAAAATCAATCTTACATTGTAACGTATATCTTCTAAGGTTTTAGTGCTAGAGATGTTATTAATATCTTAGTTGCAGGTGCTAAAAGACTGAGTAATTATCTTTTTTACTCTTAATAGTTTAAATAACAAATAAATTTTTTCATATCAAAGGGAAATATTACAAAGCTCGTGTACTTGTACATTGTTACCAATATGCAATAATATATTATATGTCATCTCCCTTTTTATTTATAAATTAAAGTCTAGTATACATAATACCTAACTTACTGTATTTAAAGCTAAGAATGTACAATTCATAGTTTATAGTAGTTTTTTTTTAATTCAATACTTTTGATTATATATTATTTAATCATAGATATTTGATGTAACTATTATTCTGATACATTTGCATAATTTGCATATTATTATTATTTTGCTATAGTATGTTATTATTATGTGAACACAATCCAAATACAATTCTTCTCTTTTTTTTTGGGGGGTTCCGATAGATTAACAGGCTAACACCACGGCCAATCAATCGGAACTACTATTACTACGGATGCAAAGTATAACGACCAACAGGCTAACACCACGGCCGGTCGCTATGACGGGAATAGATTGACAGGCTAACACCACGGCCAATCTAGCGGAACTAATACTACGGTTAAGCAAAGTATAACGACCAACAGGCTAACACCACGGCCGGTCGCTATGACGGGAATAGATTGACAGGCTAACACCACGGCCAATCTAGCGGAAGTACTAATACTACGGATGCAAAGTATAACGACCAACAGGCTAACACCACGGCCGGTCGCTATGATGGGAATAGATTGACAGGCTAACACCACGGCCAATCTAGCGGAACTAATACTACGGTTAAGCAAAGTATAACGACCAACAGGCTAACACCACGGCCGGTCGCTATGACGGGAATAGATTGATTCATACCCTTTCACTGAAGCATTTGTACTGGCATCTTTGTACTGCTTGAACTAATGTTTTGCAACGGAGATGCACACACCCAACTGATTATGGGTTGATGTGCAAAGAACTTGAAATGACAACGTAGCTAGTGGGAATAATCTGGCTCGCATATTTTGTGCATTACGTCATGCCCACCTGCATGCCATGGCACTTTGGAGTTTTTCATGGACATGTATATTCAATAGTTTATGGAAAAATGACATGTCTGAGAAAATGACATGGACGACGGCGTAAATTTATGTACGAAGGAAAATGCTTCGTTACAACTTCATTTTTAAACATAACATTAACAATTTAATTTGTGTTTTCTTTACAATGTTGTGTATTGCAATCTATTTTGAGGTTTAACAATTCTACCAGCCCTCGTTACTACTGTATTGTTAAGGTCTGAACCATTGTTGCCTTCTGTGATAGGTTTTGTTTCTATTGATGTATCAGGTTTTGAGATGTCTCTATTTAGAGTTTGGTTATTTATGTTTGGACTAATTTCTGTTTGATAATTGAAATTTAGCTCTGGTGCGGTTGGGATAGTAACTTTTGCGTCTCTAATATAGAATGGTATGTATGATTTCCCATCCTCTGTGCGTACCATTACTGATCAAGGATAGTTGGTACTATCTTCAATTGTACCACTAACCCATTTGCGATGACCTACTTGTATGGCTACATTTTGCCTAATTTTTAATTTATTTATTTTCTTAGTATGCACATCTTTATACCTTTTCGTCTTATCTTTTTCCTTATGGAGATTTATGGAAAAAAAATTTCAGGTTTTGGTATAAAAACAGAAGACTGACTTGGAATTTGTGACCTAGTACTGCGAGATAATAATCGCTTGTTTGGGAAACTAAGTGAGGAACTTCTTAATAAATACTTGTATTGTATTGGTGCCGAAACTAAGCCAAAAGGAAGTCTTGTAAAAGCGTATTTACCCCACGGTGTACTAAAAGTTAGATATTTTTTTGTCCGTTCTGTTGCGGGTATTTGCTAAAATCTTTTCTGACAATCGAGGATAGTAAAGTATTTGGAATTTGCTAAATTACCTGTCAATTTTTCAAAAGTCTTTAGAGGGAAGTGTCTTCTCATTATGTTACGGTTGAGATTACTAGGATCCAAACAGAGCCTTATTTTACCTTTTTGACGAACGATCACCATAGCGGATACAACAGGTCTCGGTTCTTTCATAGATTCTATAATACCATTTTATCTAGCTCCTTTTTCACATCGGGTTTTATTGCAAAAGGGATTTTTCGAGTAGCGGCAATTTCAAATTTAGGTTCATCTTTAAGATCTATATCGTAAGCGTAATTTTTTAAACAACCTATTTCTGTAAAGACATCTTTTGCCTGTGATACAAGTTCATTGGAAATGCTGCTAATTATATTTTGATCAGGTCGCAACAGTAGTCCATATTTAATACATATTTCTTTACCTAGAATAGGAAATAAATTTTCGGATATAAGCTTAAATTTAACAATGGCTTGTCTGTAGTTATACAATTTAAATATAATTCAACGCTTTCCTCATCTGTTTCGCACGCGCTTTGACCTTAATTTACATTTTTCTTTTTAAATTTTTGTTTGCTTATATTTGTTTTGTTTTTATAATTCATTTTACTTTCTTGCACTGAATTTGTTCTACAAACTACTGCAAAGTGACCCTGCTTTTTACACTTCTCACATGTTTTTCTAAATGCCGGACAGCTTCTTACCTTATGTTTAGTTCCGCATCGATTGCAATAAAATACTTTTTCTCGGCTTAGAATACTTGATAGCACTCACTTGTTTCAATTATTCCTTTGAAATTCTTGTAGCTGTTTCACCATTTGTTCATAATGCTTGCAAATGGTAATGGCATTTTCGAGTGTTAGCGCTGTCTGGCACAATAGTTTCTCTCTAACTGTGTCTGATAAAATACCAATAATCAATTTGTCTCTTATCAGTTCATCTTGCAAAGAACCGTATTGCAACGGGCTGCTTGCTGTTATACTTCGGTAGGACAATGATCGAATGCTTGCCCTTCTGCTTGCTGAAGCTTATTTGATCGATATATCTCTCATATGTCTTCTTGTCTTTTTTCGAGAAGTATTTATTGAAATGCGTTTTAATTACCTCTATATAATTTTGTTCAGATTCCGTCAAGTTGAAGGTGTTGAAGACTCGAACAGCTTCTGGACCAATGATCACCATAAATGTTGCTGCTTGAATAGTTTTTGATTTTTTATCCAAACTTGTGGCGATAGCATACCAATTAAATTTCTTTCTTTCCACTTTTTGTCGTCACCATCCATGAGTAACGGTTAAGAGGGCTTGATGCACACATTTTCCGACACGAAGCTTTTATATTCCTCTTCAGTATCGTTAGTCATCTTTATTACTTTAATTACGGCCTCTTTTCCTTTTACAGTCTAAAATTTTACGTACTTTCTTTTCTTTTTTCTTTTTTACTAAACACTTGCTTTTTTAAAAATTTTATTTTATTTTGTTTTGCATCCCACTTCTGACACCATGTGACGTCTGTAATGAAAGACTTATTCAAGATGACTACTCTATTGCTAGAAATGTTAATGACAATATCATGGCTTAGGTCTACGTTTACAAAGCTCGTGTACTTATACAATGTTGCCAATATGCAATAATATATTACGTGTCAATATATACATCTTGTTTCACAGATCTAGGTGAGAAATGAAACAAATTTTATGGGATAGTGTCTATCTTCCTCTCCAACCAGCTATTGGAGTTTGCAATTTTTTTACGATGAAAAAAACCAGTCTTACATTTTAACATATGTCTTCTCGAGTTTTAGTCCTAGAGACTTTATTAATATCTCAGTTGACAGATGGTACCACAATTCTGCTAAAGACTGTGTGATTTTCTTTATTACTGCTAATAGTTTACAAAAAAAATGATTTTCAAACTTAAATTTTCGGAAAAAGACCAACTTTTTCATTTCAAAGCAAAATATCTTGAAAAATTGTCTTATTTTTTTATTTTTAGGTTTAAAATAGTGGCTAATGCGTTCCCTTTCAAAGGAAACTTAAGGCGAATAAAAATCTTTTAACTTTCCCAAGTTCATGACGAAACATACAACTAATACCTGCCATTTTAAACAAAGCTTCAACCTGGCTCCAATTATGGATGTTTTTAATCTTTCTGTTAGAATTTGAATAAATTTTTGCTTACAATGGCAGGGACTAGCTGGACTTAGTCATGTGACTTAAGAACGGTATTACGGTAGCACTAAAACCTTAGAAGATATACGTTAAAGTGTAAGACTGATTTTTTTCATCGTAAAAAAAACTTCAAACGCCTTTACGAGGTAAAATTCCTCCCAAACAATTATTTCTGTTTCTTACCAGATCTTTCATTTTTACACACCAACTGTGAAACACCCTATGTATATATATATACAACTATATATATATATATATATATATATATATATATATATATATATGTACGTATATGAAGGTATATATATATATATATGTAGGAATGCCGGGAAAAGGTTTGGATTTACGATTTCAGTGAAAAGAGCGATGTAAATTAGTTCATTTAAACACTTTTACACATAAAAAACAAATCGAGAGTTCATTAAAACTGATTAGACTATTGAATTTCTAAAGTTCGGCACGATTATTATATCAACAAAATTGTCAAGTACACGGCACAGTCCGGCGTTGTAACAGCACAGAGGAAGAAAGCATCCGGTTCAGCAAGAGGATCATAAATGCTCTGGAGATGACTCTCTGGTTATATTCTAGTTCAGCTTGAAATTTCTGCATAGCGTTAACTGTTACTGAATTTTGAATGTTGCTATTTGTTTTCAAACGGTAGTTCGGACATCTGTGTATTTACTAATCAGAGTCGAGTTCCCACATCCGGTCATCCTGTATCTCATCGGTATCGGATGAGTATCCTTCGGCCTAGTTTCTCCATGGTTTCTTCAAGTCCCCGGCGGAACTGGAGAAGTTAGGACCTTTTCGATTCCCGATCTTTTTGACGTCATATCTGTCGTTCCATTTTGACGCTGTTACTTCATAGGGACCTAAAAACTTGGGGAACAACTTACCATTTGGCCACTAAATCGCCTTCCTTGAACTTTCGGGCTGGCTTTCTTTTCCGTCTTTTCCTCTTGAAATTTGCTTATCTGTGCCTTCGCCTTTTGCCGTGTGATGTTTCGCTCGTTCTCGGAGTCTGCAATTATCTCTCTTTCGACGATAGTAGACAGCTTAAGTCGTTCGGAATGAGACATCTTGACCCCAAACATCAGCTGGAATGGCGTTCAACCGGTCGCTCTACTGCACGTGGAATTCAAAACTCTTTGTAGCTGGGGAACGTGTTTAAGCCATTTGGAAGGCTCTTTTACAGACATCTTTGAGAGCACATTGATAATGACTTGATTCAGGCGCTCAACCTGACCATTGCCTCTGGGTACACCGGTGGTTATGAACACTAAACCTATAGAATTAACCCTTCTAACTCAGTAGGCGCACTTCACAGGCAAAAGCCTGGAACCAATTGACCTATTCACCAGAATATAACATATATTGAGGTGAATGAGGCTCCCACAACCCATGCAAAAAAAAATATTAGTAAACAAAAAACCAAAACACGTCCAAACAAAACAATCAGGGGTGCATTGATAACAGAGATCGTTTAAGCAAATCTTTAGTAAGAGCCAGGTCAAAAATAGGACACATATTCACGGCTCTACACATGCGATTAATAGGCTCATGCATACCACAGTTAGACCGAGAATGAGCAACATGTAGTAAAGGCAATCTCCTTAACCTATACGGAGCATGCCTATAAGTTACCAAACTTGCAAGAGAGCGAGTTCAAAAGCTGTTGAATAAATACTAGGTGAGCAACTCTACGCCGTTCCTCCAACGAATGCATATTAAGCAATCGGAGGCGATCCTCATAAGGAGGAAGCCTTAATGGATCAATCCACGGGAGGTCCCTTAGTGCGAACCTTACAAAGTTCCGCTGCACCGATTCAATGCATCTAGAATGAACAGCATAGCAAGGAGACCAAACCTGAGATGATTATTCGAGAATTGGTCTAACTAAAGAAAAAAAATAAGTGAATGAGGGTCTGTCGATCAGAAAACTCCCTTGAACAGCGCTTAACAAAACCCAGGACTGAATTACTCCGAGATACGATATGGTTTATGTGCAGAGTGAAATCGAGTTTTCTGTCTAGCTTTACACCAAGGTCATTAACGGACTCCACATGACGGATAGTAGTATCCGCAAAGGTATAATCAAAGACAAGCTGATTGATTATCCACATAACTTCACATTTATCCAGGTTAAGTTGCAGTCCATTTGAGGCACACCAAACCCTGAAAGTATTCAAATCCTCCTGGATGCAGGAAGAATCATAACTATTTCTAACGCATGAGAAAATCTTCATATCATCAGAGTAGATTAAAACTTTGGAGTGCTTAATCATAGGGACAATGTGGTCAATGGCTAAAATAAACAGCAACGGCCCCAGATGGCTACCCTGCGGCCCACCAGATGAAGCCCTAACGACTCTAGATAAAGTATTACGAAAAGAGACACGGTAAGTCCCATTTTTTAAATAAGAGCAGATCCAGTCGAGCAACAAAGGCGAAAAACCCAAACTTTCAAGCTTAAGCATAATCACGGAGTGAGGGAGCTTATCAAATGCCCTGCTGAAGTCGGTGTAGACACAATCAGTCTGGAGACCTTGTTGGAAGGCAGAGATAATGTGGGATGTAAATTCAAGCAGGATATTTGTCGTCGATCTGCCAGGCAGAAAGCCATGTTGATTAGATGAGATTAACCCCTTACATTGCCCAACAAGCTGTGAATATATAACAGATTCAAACAACTTGGGTATGCAGGAAAGCTTCGCGATTGGCCTATAATTTGTTATGAAGTTGTTATGCCCCTTTTTATAAATAGGAATCATAAAGGAGCACTTCCATAACGTAGGAAATCTACCGGCCTAAAGAGATTTATTGAAGATGAGTTCCAATGGAGTGAGTAAGGCATCAGAACAGGATCTCAAGAATGCGGGTGGAACACCATCAGGACCAGAGGAAAAGTCCAGTTTAAGCTCCTTGTTCCTCTCCTCGCAGTATGGCTTGAGGCTTGTCGAAGTGAAAGCTGTCCCTCTGTCGGCGACAATCCGATGTGGGTTTCCAAATACCTCACTTTGCAGGTCGAGTTTGCGAATGACTTCATCAGTAGTGGTTGACTTTACTGGGTATATCCAGGAAAACTTTGTAAAAGCATCTATGACAACGAAAAGATACTTATAGCTTTTAGCCGTTGAAGTCAAAGGACCCAGGTGGTCTACGTGGTATGTGTGTAAAGGGTGGTCAAACTTATCTAATGGATTTAAGATTCCTTCGGGTTTTCCGAAATTCCTAGCTGCAAGAATGCAAGCGACGCAGTTTTCTATCACCGCTTGGACCTTTTTTGACAAATTCGGGACATAATATTCCTGGCGCATCATTGTTTCGACCTTGCGGGCGCTAATAATGTTAGTGATGATACCGCTTTGCAAAGACTTCGGGACGACCAATAAATAGTTTCCATCTGCGAATTTATAAAGGATATCGTGTTGCCCGTGCTCTAAGCACTTTATTACAAGTTGACAAAAATCGTCGCAATGTTGTGCCTGTTTCACGTGCAATAATGTAAACGGGAGCATATCTGCTTAACGCGTCGACATGTCGCATCATTGAACCTGGTCGGTGAATTACTTTACAGTCGGACTCTTCCAGGAAAAGCGCCCACCTGGCAACTCTGATATTTAATTCCTTCATCCGCATGGTAAACTCGAATGCCTTGCAATCGGTATAAATAGTAAAGTTTATTCCAAGCAAGTACTGCTGGAGTCTCTTAAGAGTTCGTAGCTAGAGTAGCTTTCTTCAGCTTCAGTGCTTTTGAAACTTAAGTAGAAAACTGGGAAGAATTTTCCTATATATAGTTGCTTCTGTAATAGTGTGCCACCAAACCCGACTTTACTGGCATCCGTATGAAGCTCGGTTTCCAAAACAGGGTTTAACAGCTTTAGTATCGGTCATGAAGACAGTCGTTCCTTAAGGGTAGCGAAGGCTTCACACTGCTTCGGACCAAAATGAAAGCCAATGGCCTTTTTTATTAAATCTGTCAAAGGTCTCGCAATTATGGAATATCCTTGTATGAATCTTCTAAAAAATCCAGTAAAGCCAAGGAAGCTTTGTACATCCTTAACGTTACGCGGCTCGGCGAAATTTTCTACAGCAACTGTTTTATCCTTCGAGGGTCGAATACTGCCCTGCTCAATTGTGTGTCCAAGGAAATCAATAGACCGCCTCAAAAATTTACATTTCGACCATTTTATGTATAATCTGTGTCCCTGGGATAAATTCAAAACTTTCTTCAACTACTCCACATTCTCAACTTCATTCGACGCGGGAATTATAATGTCATCCATGTATAGCAACAGCGTATTATCTTTAATTAGTGGTTGGAATACAACGTAAATAAACCGTTGAAAGACGGCGGGAGAATTGCACAATCCAAAGGGAACTTTATTGAACTCAAATTGGCCGTCTGATGTCAGAAATGCTGTAAACTTCTTGCTCGGTTCGTCAACGTCAACGTGAAAAAAAGCCGTTTTGCAGATCTAAGGTAGTAAATACAAGCGCCGAATGCAGATTTTCCAAGAGATCTTCCATGTTTAGGAGGGGGTACCGATCTTTTATGATACTCCTGTTTAGTTTTCTGTAATCTATGCAAAGTCTATAGCTTCCGTCTTTTTTTCGAGCGAGAACAGCAGGGCTCGCAAACTCCAAACAGCTAGGCCTAATGATTCCATCGATCATCCATTCTTCTATTTGGCAACTCAGGACTTCCTTTTCCCTGGGTGCAAATCTTCGAGGCTTAAAATAAATAGGTGCAGCGCCATCCTCCAATCGAATATTCATCTTTACACAAGACTCGTTCGGCTTCTGCGGAGAATATTCCGAAATGAAATCGAAAACTTCTTTTCTGAAGGCCGTTTCATCGATTTCATCTAGGTTATCGCAGTTAACTTCTTCAACCAATTGAACTACAACGATATTGTTTAAAAAATCTGCTTGTTCGTCTGGCGGTTTTTCCTTCACTTTATTCAGAGTAAGTTTTCCATCTTCGATACGTAAACTCACCAGTTTGATGACATCCAATCCAATTAAAATGTCGTTTGGTATCCAATGTGACATCGAACAGTATAATTATCGTCATTTATCTTTAAGCATGTTAAAACCGAACCAAGCGTAGGCTTTAAGTTCTTCCCAAATGTAACACCACTGCCAGTATCAACTAGTCCCTTATATTTCCGTTGCCCTAGGGTGACTGATACACTTAAGTCTGGAACAGAGGTCGTGTTTACAGAATTTTTTCCGGTTTCTTCCATACGTTGGCTCGTGCTCGCTTTAAACGTTCTGGGCTGGCTGCAGTTAGATGACATGTGCCCGTAACCACCACAGTTAAAACACCTAGCTCCTTTACTCTTATTGGGACAGCTGGATGTAAGATGAAACTTAGACCCGCAATTATAACACCGTTTTGAATTATTACCACGACTCTTATCGGTTACTGTCGTCGTGCTATGCCCTTTTCTAATAGAGGACGCTGATTTCTTATGAGACTTCAGAGCTTCGTATGTCTTTATTGTAACTTCAACTGTTCGATCGTTTTTGCATCATAAAGAATAGCTTTAATTTGGGCACCGTCGGCAATCCCAGCAACTATGTATGCCACAATGGATTCCTCATCAACCGATCCCCGACTCGCAATCCGCTTCATAGTATAAATATATTCTAAAAAACTCACGCTTGTCTTTTTCTGTCGATCTTCAAGCAGTCGATGAACACTCAAACTTGTCGGAGTATCTGCAAACTCGTTTTCAAGGAAATTCTTCAACAGTTCCCAGCTATGAATGCCTGTCGCAGCTTCGATACTTAACTTGGCAGCACCAACTGTAGCGATGTCCTCAAAATCCTTGAGCCACGTTTTCACGCCTTTACCACTCTCACCATTAAACGCTTCCAAAGATTCTTCCACATCCTTAAATACGAAGCTGTTATAAGCATTTTTTTCTTCTGACATCGTGTTAGTATTTTTTACGTCCGTAAAGCCACCGAGATCCGATCCAGAATAATTTTTTGAAATTCGATCTTGCGTTGTTACGTCTTCTGTAACGAAGTCTTCGGTATAAGTGAAGACCGAATTATCGCCCGCTTTTGTACCGGCAGTACCCGAAACGCGACCGATTAAATCTTGAGATGGTGTGTCTTCTGCAACGAAACCTTCGGGATCCGTGATTTCGGAATTATCGCCCCTCTCTGTACCAGCAGTACCTGATATGCAATCGATTAAATTTTGCGATGCTGCGTCTTCTACAACAAAATCTTAGGTATCCGTGACTACTGAATTATCGTCTCCTTCTGTATCGACAATACCTGATATACAATCGATTAAATTTTGCTTTCTAAGATAGCTTATAGGTAGACCGTGTTGTCGCAAAATTTCCGGCAATGCGCCAACTGTATATTTTCCTAACTCTTCCATACAAAATAAAGCATTAATACAAGCTTTTCTTTTATATTTTTAAATGAGGATTCTAGTTTCCGATACCTTGCACGAAAAATGATTGTCCGTTAAGCACGTGAATACACACAGTCTCAAATTCTAAACCGAAAATTACTGTCTCTCCTCTCTTATTAACTAATGCAAACCGTTAATCCACAGCTCAACTTTTAAAATCCTAAAATCGAAATTTCAATGCACTCTGTATTTCTTATGTATTTATCACACAAATCCGTTATCGATACAACAACTCATCTATCGACTACCTCAACTATCTAATGTACTCCTCATGGTGAATTTTATCGTACTCGTCGAATTCAATTTATGTGAACCAATTTTAATTTGGATTAATTAGCAAATTAATTTTTTAATTTTTGGTGATCCACGTTAATGTGTTAGTTAATCAAATTGAAAAGATCTGACCTGAAAATTCCACGCGGTTTATCTTCTTCTGCGTTCACCTGTGGGGTAAATGAAACTATCCCTTTGATGCTCATCTATTACTTTTCTGAGATGTTCCACCACTGTTCCATCGCTAAACCATCCCTTCAGATTGTCGATGAAGTGGTGTTGTCCGCGTCTTTATAATTCCAAGAATCTCGCATACCTTCTGGAATACTTGAGATTCAAAGTTTCGTCCTTGGTCGGAATGAAGCTCATTGGGGACGCCAAATCTGCATACCCAGTTTATTACTAACTCCTTTGCCACAATCTAGGCTTCTTGATTCAGGATCGCATATACTTTTGGGCATTTACTGAAATAATCCATTACCACTAAAATGTACCAGTTACCCCGATCTGATTCTGGGAATGGTCCCGCAACGTCAATCACGATTCTCTTTCGATTGTTTTGATCTAAGATCCTTTGATCCTCCCGCATATGTAACCAGTAGAATCGTTATCTTAATTTCTCCAAAGTCTTATTGACGCCAAGATGTCCTCCCGAAGCACCGTAATAAAATTCTTCCAGCAAATCCTTTATCTTGTTCCTGGGAACTAATACCTGCATCCGGCATGATGACTCGTCGGGCGTTTCCCATTTGCGTTTAAATATTCCATCTTCAACACATAGCGAATTCCATTGCGCCCAGTAGCTCTTCAATGTTGCACTTCTGTCGGAAATATCTTTCCATTGCCTTTCGTCGTTCTCCTTCTACGTCAAAATTGGAGATATATTCTCTTCTTCTCGTTGAGCTGCTTGAAATTCTTCCTTGTTCCATCCTGTTAAGGGTACGACAGTTGTTCTTTTCACAATCACATGGTCGCATTCCCTTCCAGACGGGAACAGTATTCGCAATCAGGCTTACACGCTCGAATGTTGCTGGAGCATTGCAAAGTCCAAAGGTCATAACTTTAAATTGCCACAATCCACTTCCCACCGAGAATGCTGTCTTCTCCCTATCATCTGGATCGATCTCGACTTGCCAGTAGCCGCTTTTTAAGTCCAACGTTGAAAACCACTTGGATCCTTATAAGGTGTCTAGGGTGTCTTCAATGCGGGGTACTGGATAACTATCTTTCTTCGTGACATAATTTAGACGACGGAAGTCGACACAGAATCTTGTACTATAATCCTTCTTATTTACTAGCACAACTGGTGACATCCATGGACCTTCCGACTCTTCTATTAGACCTTGCTTACGCACTGTTTAAACCATTTCTTCTGCTTCTTCTCGCTTTGCAAGTGGTAATCTTCTTGGTGGCTGCTTGATAGGGCGGGCTTCTCCGGCGTCAAATTTATGTTTCACTATATCAGTTTTTCCATAGTCTTCGTCCCGTAGTGCAAACATATCGGCAAATTCCTCAAGCAACTTCTTTGCTTTACGATATTAATCTTGGCTCAGTTTATTAAACGGAAGTATCATTTTGGTTAGCTTTGTAACATCCCTCTTTGGCGGCTTAGTTTCATCTAAGTCTGAATATTCCGCTAATACAATGTCTTCGGCTGGTTCGCCATGACCTAAGACTTTACCTTTCTTTAATTTGATACCTTTTTCACAGGACTCGTACCAAAACTTCTTTCTTTTCATCGATAGTTACTACACATTTTCCAACGGTGACATTTCTTATTTGTTCTGTTCGATCTGGTTCTACTAGATAGAATCGATAGCTCCAGGGATCACCAAGAACTTTTGCTCGTACTATGGTTTCTTCACAAGGAGGGAGCTCAACGTCTTCATATGCCACGATGTTCAGCTTCGAATAATAATTTGATCCCAGAGCCATAGGAATCTCTCTGTTGTCGGATTTCATGATTCCTTTTCCAATATCCAGTTGAATGTTGTGTGCTCTCATGAAATCGAGGCCAAGTATGCACTCATCCGTTATATCTGCGGCAAGAAATCTGTGTGAGAATCGGTTGACGCCGAGGGATATTGTCTTAATATTTCCCCATACACTTTGACGGATTCTCCTGTAGCTGTCCTCAAAATGTATCAATTTTTGTTGCTAAGCCAGTGATCTTTAGCATAATCGCGCCGAAGAATAGACCTGGAAGCACCTGTGTCTACTGTAAACGTGCATTTTTGTTCTTGAACTCTTCCATTGATTACTAAGCTGCTATCGTTTCGCTGCAATTTCTTAATGTTGATGATGATTCCGGGGGCGTCGATTATATTGGCGAACTCCCCCGCAGAGTTGGTCTTTACTCGTTTCCCTGTTGCGAGCGTAGAGTTGGTATGGGGCTTACAGCTCCATTCCTTCTTTGTTTCACTCGTTATCTTTCTCTGCATTTTTCACAGCCAGACCCGGATTTCCTCTTGTCATCTTTTGGGGAGTTAGATCTTCGTCTCTTTCTGCAATCTCTTTGGAGGTGGCCTTCTTTGGCGCAGTTCCAGCATTTAAATCGAGTCCGTCATTCTGATGTATTGACCCGACAGCAGGTATCTTCTATTTCGGTTTATGCTCTTAGGCGTACAGTACTCCTTGAGGCTTGTTTTACTGCCTTATATGCTAGAGCGTAAGCGAAAACCTCAGCGTTTGTGTTATTTCCAGCCAGTCGTACTGCTTGCTGCAGGTCGCGATCTGCAAGTGAATTAATAAATGCTTCTCTCGCGACCTCGTTGACATAATCTTGGCTAAACGTAGGATAAGCTAGGTGTGTCAGCCTTTCTATATCCGCACATAACTGCTGCAACGTCTCTCCATGCTTCTGCGTTCAACTCCGTAGCTGTAAACGGTATCGCCACTATAGTCTGTAACAGTTCAGCGGCTGCTTCTCTGAGTGCCAAAAGTAAAGCTGTAGCTTTTTCCTCGTCAGTCCAAAAGTTCATTTCCGCTGCTGTCTCGAACTGAAGTATGTATGTTTGCCAGGGCGTTTGGCTGTCAAATGTTGGAGGATGAAGTCTTTTATTTACTGTTACGTCTGTAGATAAAACTCCTGATTGCTTTTTCTTGACGTTATCCAGCTCATTCTTTATTGCTTCCATATTGCCTTTTACTTGTTTAATAGTCATTTGTCCAGAAATTTCGACTTCTTCCAATCTCTTTTCTATATCTGACTTTAACTTTCCCTTTTTGTTTTCCACTTGGCTTCCCAGACTGACTTTGATAGAGGTTTCTGTGGTCTCCAGTTTTTGCTCTACAGTTGACTCCAGACCTTCAAACTGTTTCTGCATAGAAAATCCCATTTCCGCTTTCACTTCTTCAATAGATACCTTAAGTTCCGCTCCTGTTGATGACTTCAACTCGGCCATCGACAATTTATGTTCTTCAATTGCCTGTTTAAATTCACTTACGGACCCTTCTATCGATATATATATATATATATATATATATATATATATATATATATGTGGGATCGAGGCTTCTCCATGAAAAGAACTTTGGAACGGAGAATCGGCAACGGCGCTGGTGGCCCAGTGGTTAGGGAAATGGAGTATCATGCGCATGGTCTCGGTTCAAACCCAGCTAGCCAAATGGTTTTTTTAACGCAGATTCTCCGATTCCTACAAATTTGGGGGCTCGTCCGGGATGGAGAAGACCTCATACGACGTAGCCTCACAATCGGTAATTAAAAGACGTAAAAGACGGACATCTGGGGGCAGATGTCATTTCAAAACGGCCGAGTTGTGGGATCGAGGCTTCTCCATGAAAAGAACTTTGGAACGGAGAATCGGCAACGGCGCTGGTGGCCCAGTGGTTAGCGAAATGGAGTATCATGCGCATGGTCTCGGTTCAAACCCAGCTAGCCAAATGGTTTTTTTAACGCAGATTCTCCGAGATATATATATATATATATATATATATATATATATATATATATATATATATATATATATATATATATATATAGATATATATATATTAAATTCCAACTAAAAAAATAGCACAAAAGCATGGCAGCGCACAAGGTCACTACGTATTTAGCTTCCGTTCACTCTACTTTAACTTATAAATACACAAGAAAATAGATAGCAAGCAGTTATTATCTGAATAAATAATGTATCGTTTTTTCTGGCATTATCCTCGTCCAAAGTACTCTTCAGTCCTGTAGCCCACCTCCTCTTCTTCTACTCCCTTCTTGCTTCCGACTAATTTCCTTGATGTTTTTATTTTCGTAGTTTTATGTTCACTCCACTTCCTGTAATTTTTATTTTTGCCACTTTTGCGTGCTTAACTCTTACCGAAAACTGGCTGCTTCGCCTACCAGAGCTCCTGGTTTTAATAACTTTAACCCCCTATTTCCAGGGTTTCCAGTGACTTTCCTAACCGGTTTGAAAGATCTGCATCGGTTCATAATCCTAAAAATTTTAATTCGGTTTTTTTCTTCTAAAATGGCCTTTAGTTACTGACTTAAATGATAGTTAAGCCGGAAAAATTTTCAAAGGACTGGAAGTGCATTAATTTTGACCTGATGCAACTTTTGACATTTATTTTCACGTGCTATTATCTCTTAATTTCTTCCGCTTTTGGGGTACAGAAAGGTAACCAATCATCACTGTGGGTTACAAACAATTCGGTTTTATACTTTTGGTTGTCCAGATTTTAAAGTACAGGTGAGAAACCGATCCTCAACCTCCAACTCGTTTGAGTTACGTGTTTGGAAAACAATCGTTGTTTAGTGCTCCAAAAGGATGCGTCGAAGTCTGAAGAGCAAATTTCTGGACAACGTAAGTCTATATATCACCTCATTACTTTTATGAAAACTTAGATCAGTACTGTTTTCAATCGCTTTCACCAACATAGGAATTCCCGGGTGTGCCAGTTTCCGTGCGATTCCTTTCCTATTTACATCATCGTTACAATGTAATTATTAACTATATAATATTTCTTGGGTTGCTAATCTGCATATATACAAATTCATTGTTATTCTATTCTACCTTATAGCCTATTCATCTCCGGTGACCAGGAAGAATCTAAGCATTCTTTTTGCGCCTCCATTAGCTTACTTCCCCAAGAATGCCGCCGATGAATCATAGGAACCTCTTCATAAACACTGCTTTATAAATTGCTAAGTGCGTCATACATAATTAAATACTATATATAATATTTGATTGGTATCATTTCAGGGTAATATCTTCGAATTAGGAATGTTGCGTTTCGATGATTGTGATCGTGATCGGTCAACGTCTACATTCATATCCCAAACAAATGGTAAATACTATGTATGTGTTTAACCGCAACTCTTACGTCTTCTTTTAGTTTTCTTCAATTTCCAGCATAACAAGAGTTAGCGTATAGGCTTCTTTTGCGTAATTAATAAATGGTGACAGATAAATGGACTCACGTAGTCTTCACAGGTAAGGATTTGGAATCAGAAAGACTATTTGCAGAATCGAGTCTATAGAGGCTGCCAAACACTAAGATAGCAACACATACAAGTGAGTTTATTTAAGTTTTTTGAATTCAGTTAAACGAACTTTTCCTTTTTAGGTCACGGCGCTCTTTTCTAAACGTACAAATATGTATATATATGTCATAAAATGTAAATTTCAGAGCACAGCGTAAAATACAATAATTGTTCAAACAAATAGGAATAACGTCGACGAGATTCAAACAAAATGTTTGAATCAACAACAATGTCGCTGAAATTACTCAATCTGGAGACACAGGAAATCACACGATAAAAGAATTTAAATTCCGACACTGTTTAAAGAAAAAACTAAAGCCAAATAGAAATATCTGATTAACCTCAAATAATTCAAAACTCTGAAATTAAGATTTAAATCAAATTGAACTTTAGAAAAAATAAAAAAAGGAAACACGCATACAGATTTGGTCAATCTTCACTGTTAAACACACTGTTAAAATTGACTGTTATGAAAGAAAAATTCAGTTATAAAATAGGCAAGCAAATAACCAACTGTTAATGAATCCCATACATGAATAGCATTACCGTAAAGGCATTAATTATTCAGATGAAACTACATTAAATTGATTATCTGCACAATAATTGGGCCTAACTGAATTCAAAACTTTATTTTTGCGTATAAATACAAATTAAATATTATTCTATTCACTCAAAAAAAATCTTAAATTACACTGCTGAAATAAATGGTTAATATGGAATATAAGAAGTTAAAAAAATCCGTCACCAAAATTTATATTTTAGTCAAATGCTAATCTAAGCATATTTTGACTACTTCATTTGCAAAAAGGAAAAGGGGTATCAAAATCCAAAGGTTCACGTTCAAATAATTTCAAATAAATTTCCGAAATTTATCACAGAAAACCATTAAAAGCAATGAAAGGAAATATTACTTGCAAATTTAAATTATTGTTTTGTTAAAAAACTTTATAAAAAGAAACACTTGTAATGTTAAATTATTCAATAGTTTATATTCACAAAATTAAACTTGTAAAAAATTAAATTTCAAAAAAAAGATAAACCCCTTTTTCTTTACCTCCAAACAAACTCAAAATTTCACAAAAAAAATACTTATCACTGCACTACTTATTGCACCTTTAAAATATTCACTACTAAAATGAGAGTGAGTTGACTTTAACAAGCCCCTTTTATACTTTCTTCTGTCGCCACTTGCCCTCCAAAATTCTATAAATTGCTATTAATTTAAGTATTTCTTACTAAAACCTTTTCGCAAACTGGTTTTGCTAGATTCCTTACCATTTTGGTGAATTTATTAACCTAACTTCATTAATTAAAACGTATGATTTGAGTAGAAATTTAATTAAATTAAAAATGTCCTATAAAATGGCGATAGCAGAAAAGTTCATAATTTTAACGAACTAAACCCAAATCCTTGCGGGCTTTTCCATCTAGTTTTTATCTTGTGCGTCTCTTTCGCACTCATTACGTAAATATTAATTAATAAAATCGCGAATTATTCAAATTTCACGCAATTCACCGGGATTATGGCATTACCAATAAATTCCCCGCGAAAAGTTACCTTGATTTGATATGACGTTTACTGTCAGAATTTAAAGTAATGTCAGTTCGCGGTTTTTCAAGTTTGTGTCTTGGTCGCGATATCTTAATTAAATCGCGAATAATTTATACGTTATGAACAGCTAAGTGCCTTTTGAAATCGTTGCATGTGATGTGTTGTGTGTGATTCGTGTAGAAAGCAGGAAGAAACTGCCGAATTTTATGTATTTTGAGTCAGGTGCATCAGTTATCACAGGTATAAAAAATGCATGATAATCACGTGTAACTGATGCGCCTGACTTCCCAACATGTATTATTCCTATTGCCGACACCTATGTTATGATTTTCTGTGTTGGCAATATACAACATTTTTTATGTTTATGTTTTTTGCATGTCATGAAATGCATGTTGTTGTGAACTTACAAGAAATTTGTTTACACTTGTAAGTTTAAAAATTTCTTGGAACATTTTCTGTTTTATGTTGTCCAAAATACCTTTAACTAATTTCTTCTTTCTTTTCAGAATATCCAGGACAACAGGGAGAAAAGAAGAGGTGCCTGAAGACTTCCCAGGCATGGTGAGTATGATTGAAAACAGTTGATATTCAGAAATTAATCCCTTTATATTTCTTAGGTGTGGCTGAACAATAATTTATTGTGTTGTACAGGCTACAAAACAAGCAGAAATAATTATTATTTGTACTATTATTGTAGCCTGTATAAATTAGTATATATATATAGAGCAAAAGCATCCAACATTTTTGCTATAAGGTATATATATATATATATATATATATATATATATATATATATATATATATATATATATATATATATATATATAAGTATATATACACATGTTAGCCAATGCAGCAGTTTCCGGAAAAGTGTAGCGAGAGGCAACAAGACCGCAAATCGTGTAACATAACTCAGTAAATAAACTTTCTTTAATTGTTTTTTTTATTTTAAATCTGAATGTTTCCTCAACATCCTCTCTACGTCCACCAATATATTCATCGAAACGAGTCATCTGCTCGACATTCCGGCCTGAAAACGTTCGAGTCTGTAGCGGAGCACACTTTTCAACCACAGACGCATCAGTTCAGTACAACCAGTAGCGAATTTTCACCCAAAGATCGTAAATTTTAATTCCTGAAACGAGAAAAGGAGTTGTTACGACGTGTGTTGGAGTTACTTCGCCGCGAGAAAGCTTTGTCCGAGAATTTTCCAGCAAGAGCAAGTGAGGAGCAAACACGCAAAAATAATCATGTCCACCCCAAATATAAAGTCAAACAATATAGTTTTTTTAATTGTACCTGATCCACCGACGATTCTGAATATTGCTTTTAGCGCCCAAAATGTTTAAAATTAGTGAAGTTAATAACAAAAGACATATGAACGTGATGAATTTTGGTTGAATCAATAAAATATGTCGAGTTTTGCTTACACCATAAATGGACATGTGTTGCTTTGTTCGAATGACGTTATTCTAAGCAAAAGCTAAAAGCATATTTTCGTATTTCCATATAGCCGGCAGATGTTCCTCTGAATATGGCAATAACACGTTATTCAGGATATCAACATTACCATGTTGATCCATTATTCCATTTATTAAGTGTAGGGGGCCATCGTTACGCCAAGATATGCAGCCCCATACCATAATGCTTCCACCACTGCCTCTTACTGTGGAAACAGTGAATATCAGTATGCGCACAGTTAGAAGAATTGTGTGAAGCAGAAAGACGGTTTGTGATTGGAAAAATATGCTGTTTAGCGACGAATATAAAATTAACAGGATTAGATCTGATGGAAGAAGGTATGTTAGAAGATCCAAGAATCAAGAATTTGATCCTAAGAATATAATTCGCACAGTATATAATATTTTATAATTTCTATTTTAAAAGCAACTACGGTATAAAACACTGATCGAGCAAGTCTGGCTTATCCTTGGCCGGTATTTTTAAGCTACGGTCACATTTCCTTCTTAATAAAACCGCGTACAGGAATTGTGATAAATTTAATTCTGCTGTACAAAATACGTTTATTCATTGGAAATATTATAGTAAAAACAGACAGAAGTGAAAAATTAAAACTATGAAATAACAGTGTTTTTGAACTCGCCGCGCAGTCAATTTAACTTGACTTGTATAGATAAACACAGCACTTATGTTGCACAACACGTCACCCTTACAGCTGCAGATATACTGCTATTAAAGCATGTCGGCGACGTGAACTCACAAGATTTTACCCAACCAAAAAGCGTCCAACATGCACTTCATCCAGTCGGGTATATACCAGTGTTGTGCGCGTAGATTACATCGTGTACTCTACACGATAATTTACGTGTAATCTACACGCAATCTACATGGGATACTTTACATCTACACGTAAAGTAAATACATAATTTTGACTTTTTACAAGATTTCATGAAAAGGTATTAACGTTTATATAGCCCATAATTTTTACTTTATTAATTAGTATTCGTTTGTAACATTTGAGTCTGCTAGTCTTAGGGTAAAGTATGCATGTAACAATTTTTTTGAATGTTCAAAAGATAATCTATTCCTTGTTGGTGAGTGAACGTATGCCCAATTGGAAAAGGACATCTCCAGTTCAGCCGATTAAACTGAAATTCGCAGAAGTTTAATGGCTAATTTAGATAAAGCTGGATGGTTAAATTCAGCCATGCTCAAAAATGCAATAGATTTTTCAACATTTTTCTCTACTAATTTTGGAAAAACAGGCCCTGATTGTTTTCAAAAATGATGCCAGTCTTCAATACCGTTGGTATCTAGATGATAGAAAAGAAAATCGTTTATGATGTCTTGTTGTTCAATAGTCAGAAACGCATTGTCATGTGAATAATGAAGGTAATATGCCACTAAAGAGTACACATTTAAATCCATTTCCTTTCTTTCTTTTTAAATTGTCCTTGAATTTGGGGCAATCCCATAAGATTTTCCCCTACTAAAAATGGCTCAACACCGCTAAAGAACTTTTCACTTCAAAAAATTTGCACCTAGAAGGGGACTGGGAGAGAAGGGAGAAGTCACCTTGTAATGCGTGGTCGTGGTAATAAAAATTTCGTTTGTAGAATGTAAGTATGGACAGCAGGCCACGACCAATTTTGTTACTTGTAACGTCTGAAAGTGAAAAATAAAGCATTTCTTAAAAGAACAGTTAAACTGACTGCAAAAAAAAGCGGTAAAAATCATAGAATAATATTTAATTTTATGTGATTTACCACATTTTGTGGTCGGAGCAAATTAAACAAACAAAATGGCGTAATAGGTATAAAACTAAAGTTTTCAAAACTATTTTGTATCACAATAATCACAATGAATGAACATAAAGTCGAAATCATATAACTAATCACTTAATTGAACACCACTTACTAACTTTATTCCAAAAGATCGGAATTAGACAAATAAATAAATAGAAAATAAATAAATAAACAAATTTGCCACGTACCGATCACGAACAGCCGTTTCGAAGCTGACTGTGCTTCATCCTCAGCGTGAGTCATACAACTAAAGAATTAAAAGTGCATTACACTCTACTGATGGTAAAGAGTGCGTTTGTGCAGTCCGTAACATCCAGCTGTAGTTCCTTTGTCAATATTGTTAAAATTAAAGACTGCGTTAGTCTAGTGCTTAAAAGTTGTCGAAGATATCACAGAGATATGAGTCAATGTTCAACATAACAAATAAATTAAAACAGGTCTTTAAAACGAATAACATGTAGATAGTGCTTTCAAATCAAAATAAATTAAAAACATTATTAGGGAATACTAAAAGCAACATTCCCGATAAAGAGAAGTCGGGAATTTATGAATTATCTTCAGATTCAAGGAACACATGTGTAGGTACTGTAAGACTGAATCAGCCCAACAAGGTGGGTTTTGATGGGCACGTTTTAGAGAATACCGATTTAAATGTCCCAGTGACTACATTAAAACTATTAAAATGCACCCAAGACGAGGATCAATCAGATGCCTATGTAAGTTTTTATATCTACATGAATCGAGAATCTTCTACAACTTTTAACTAGGGCTTCACGGCACCGAGACTTTGGCAAATTTCGATCTTGGTCTCGTCAAGTTGAAGACGATCTTGCTCTCGTCGCAATCTTGGCGAGCGAGATAAAGGCCAATCTCGGGCCCGATCTCGCTCTTGGCAAGATAAAGAAATGGAATTTCGGTGGGGGAACGGGGAGCGAAGACAACTATCTATGTATATATGCATTTGCTTCTTATACCCCTCGAAAAAACAAGGTACCAAAGGCTCTTCTTTGCTGTTGGGGATAAAACGCAAATATCTGAATAAGGAAATAATGTATAAAGAAGCAATTGAGGAAAGCAGTTTGTACTTATATGCCCCATACATCACACAATTGACATTTTTCGGAGCGACATAAAAGCTGAAACAACTAAAAAAAATTTCCACGATAAAATAATAAAAACTAGTATTTTGTCCACTATCGTCATCTCAATCTGGCTCTCGGTGTCGCATTGTTACCAATGATATTGGTCTCGACACGATACCGGAACCGGGAGCGAGAATTATGTCGAGTATCGTGAAGCCCTACTTTTAACCAATAGACTAACGTCGTTTTTAATTTTAATTAATTTAAATGGAAAAAAATTGCGGCAAATAAAAGCCACCATTTCCATAGTAAAATTGTCCCTTAAGTCCGAAAATCACAGTCGCCTTGCTGGATCAGGTTTGGTTTTTGAAATAAATGGCAAAAACCAAAAGAAGCACTTTTCCAGAAGTAAAAATGTAATTTACATGATATCATTCCAAAGTTTTTGTTCCTACAAATTACCAAAAAAAATTTAAGGTATTATATATCACAATAGCACCACCTAGTTTATTTGTTACGGCCAAAAACAGCTTAAAAAATTCATGTTTTTTTTTGTTATTTAAAAAAATAAGATATATAATATATATAATATAAACAAAAAAAATGTATGGGATTCGAAAAGTTAGCTCCGCTATCATGTGTCCATATTTCAGCTTCATTTTACAGAGGCTCTGTTAAAAAACTAAAACAATGTAAAAATCGGTTTCTTTAAATAATGGGCATTTTAGTAAGATTTAAACTGTATAATAATAATAAGTACTTCATTATGCAACTTTAAAAGAATTATTAAAAATATATTAAAAAAAGGACAAATATTTATTTTTATTTAGTATAATGAGAAGTACGCGTCATATGTACTCTGTTCTAACAAATCTAATGATAAGTTATGATAGTGGTGCATTATAGTGGTTATGAATGCAAAACTACTACTAATTCACTTATATAATATGGAGTTTTGCGTGAACGGTAGAAGGAAATAAGTTTGGTTCTTCATTTGAACGATTTTCTTGGATAATTTAGAAGCTCAGTAAAAGCTTTATGTGCATATTTATAGTGAAAAATTCCAAAAAGGTAAATTTTTTATAATTTATAATATTGGCTCTGTGAAATAGCTAACAGCAGAAAATTATACATAAATAAAAATAAAAATACTTTAGTATCAGCAATGCTGCTGATATGATCTTGAAAGAACGTTATTTCTGAAGAAATACAGATCGATTTATACTCTATATGAGGTTTTTTTTTTTATACGATGTGGCCAAATCCTAGGGGACAACCCTTTGTGATGCGTTAGCATGGTTTTGGCCGGAAGGGAATTAGGGAAGGGAAGTGAGGAAACTTGAGTCTTGATTTTGCATTGCTGCGAGCTAGACAACAGCCCAGAGACGGAGTGGATTATTTTAATTTCTTAATAAAAGCTCACGGGGTCATCTGGTCAGATGGATGGACAGATCTAAACTAAAATGGTTCCCAGTTGCTGGGGAACCCTTAAAAGGACACCAATTACTGGATATATTTGAAAATGAAATTAATCGATACAGTGCCGTCTTACTTGAGGAAACTTTAACAGCTGTCTTCGGAGTGTTTCTAGAAGGATTTGTTATATTCCGGAGAAATCAAGTGGTTAGCTTTCGTCTTAATACGTGAAATATATTTAATGAAGAGACAATATGACTATGTTGCACTGCTGAAAATAGTTCTATGCAAAAATCGCAAACTAAGTAAAGTTCTTCGTGAAGTAGTAGCAATCTGCGCCACTGGTACTACGAAGTTTTTAATAATTGTTTTATTTTGATAATTATATTTTAAAAGTTTTGATACTGCGTCATTACAAAATATAATTGTTAGCTATTGCATATCATAGCTGTCGCTTATGCATCGTTATTGGGGATATGGCGATTTCGCGCCCTGTACGAGTATTGACTCACTTTTGTATGACGCTTGTAGCGTAACTACGTACAAAAAGTAATGCAAAGTTACAAGTTAATGTAGTAAATGATTTTTACGTAAAATTGCTAAAAGAATTCTAAGAGAATCAAAGCATGTTACATACTTACATTTCATTTAATTATATTTATAAATATGCAATAACTTTGATTTTAGAGTCAGTATGTAGGAACACAATCATAATCAGATTCTAAAGCAATTAAGAGAAGCGATATACATCTAATTCCAGTTGCTTATAAACTTTATGCTGATTTACCAGTTATTCTGGTTTTACAATTAAAGTTTGTGAACTTTTGTGAAAAATATCGCATATTCGTTTGCTTATATTTTAAAACAAAGTAAAATAATTGTTAACGATACCTTTTCGGGATACAGCACTTATTTATTCCTCAATTAAAAGCGTTCACTTAACTGAATTTTAAATATTTTGCAAAATATAGGAAAAAATTCACTTGGGATAAATTCTTATACAATATTTGTTATAAAAGACATAATAAGGAATAGTAGACAACTTTGGAACAAAACGTCACACTTTAGCACTACACTGTTAATCGATTAAGTAAATATTGCTGAATATACCTTGCAAATATAAAAGTTATTGCGAGTAATCGATTTAAGATGAACGCGAAAGAATCAACGTCAGAACTGATTGCCCTGCGCGTGCCGGTCTTGCAAACAGCTAAACACTTTCTCGCTGATCGTTCTGCCGCAGATCAAATCTGAGGGGCGTCGGTGTTCTTCACTTTGATTGAATTACTTGGCGTTCGCGATCACGACCAGATTTCCACTACTTATGGACATGTATGCCTTGTGTTTTTTACAGCGGGTAATGGAAATAATCTTATCAATGCCCTCAGCGCTTCAGCTTAGATTAGTTTGAACAAGACAAGTGTAATTTGTTAGATTATTAACGAACTCGCACTTTCTGCTGATGACTTTCTTATCTCCGTGTTTTAAGTAACAACTAACAAGATGCTTCTGGTAGACCAACATGATAAGTCTTGCGGTGAACTCAAGTAAAAAGTAATTGCGCAAATATGGTTGAGTTAAACAAGTCTATAGTTGCTGGCAGGTGATAGTAAGCATACAGTTCTTCCGCATTGGTATGACTAAACGAGCCAGATATCGAAACCTTAGATGTTTGAAGCGAGATAAATAGAAATTTCAATTTGCATCATTTGTGTAATTTGTTATATACTAATAGTCCACAGAATTTCTTTTATTATCCTTACTAAAGTTATTTTCGCTAGGTCAAAATAATGCATTTCATTATCAAGGAGGAATCAAACCACTTGTGCAGATACTTTAAAAATATTATTCCTAATCTCAAATTATAGAAGAAATAGTTGAAACTTTGTTTGGTTCTTATTAGACAAGTTTACTATTAGAAAACATTTTCTTTTTTAAGTAAATAAACACTTCAAACTTCAGTTCCATAATTTAATTTTCATTACATTAACACGAAGCTTTTAGGGCTACTTAATAGCTCAACTACTTTCAACGACTAATCCTCCTAATAAGGATTGGAGCAGGAGTGTTAGATTCAACTAGCTATGTATTTATTTGAGAATATTGTTTTATATTTACACATTTATGAGTTTAGGGTAAAATCAGGTAGGGCAATCTACTGGATTGTATTAGAATGAAAAAAGCGACCCCTTAGTGCTTATGTTGGTAATTGCCCACCGCACATCTATATATATAAATATATGTATATATATATATATATATATATATATATATATATATATATATATATATATATATATATATATATATATATATATATATATGGGGCATTCCACGCCAAATCGACCACTTTTAAAACCGACCCATTTTGATTTGGCTGAAAATTTGGTGTAGCACTCGACTAAGTACCTTTCTGTAATTTTTTTCAAATTTTTTTACTCAGTTGGAAAACAGTTATGCATTTAAAAAAAAATGTTGTTTTTCTTTCAAATATTTTTCAAATAATTATAAATCTTTGAATAATTCACCAAACAGTACGATTGTTTTTTAAATCGTTCGCTTTTAAATGCTCTTTGTGAACAAAATACAAAAGAAAAAATTTAAATTTTTTTTAGGAAATTTTTAATATTTTTCGAAAAAAAATTAAATTTTTGAAAGTTCGCCGTTTTTAATTTTGAAATTTTTTTTTCAAAAAAAACCTTGATTCATTCTGCCGTGATACCGCAATTTTCGAAGTGGGAAAACTTTTCTTTAAGTTTTTTTTTTAATTTGAAAAAATGTTTCTCTATTTTTCTGCATATAAACCATGTGTTAATCTTCAGTTCATTTCTCCGTTTCTTCACATTATCCTAATTCTTGTAATAGTAATACTTTTCATTATTTAAGTCAAATAATTTTATGTCTTCTGTATTTGTTGCACGGAAATACCTCAAACCCTATTTCTACATTTTCCCGGAATTGGGTAAGCGGAATTTTTTAATTTTTGCTCATGAAATGAAAACTCACTTTTTCACATTTCCCCGTATTGTTGCTTTCGTTTTCTATGGAATAAGTGCTATGTGCGCGTAGCGGGACCTTTTGACCGTTAAGGGTTAAAGTGAACGGTGTTCGCTGCACAATTGATTGTTAGTTGATATCAAGCTATTTAGATTACCGAAAAGATAAAACGTGAGTCAGACATCTTGCTATACAGCATGTTTCGTGTGCAACTAATAACAAAGGATTATTAAAGTTGTGATTTCATATATTAGTGATTCAGTGATTTTGTGCTAATAAATAAATTACTCAATTTATTTTGGTGTTTCTTTGATTGATTGCGGCATTCCCAGTTTTGATTTTTTTTTCTGTGAACCTTCACGACACAACAGCCAAGAATTCAGTAAAACTTTACATTTTATTCAGAATTGACAGTAATTTATATAATATGGACTTAAGTAGACAATTCGATAGCTGTTGTAATCCTTTTGAATTAAAAAACCATTTGATTAAGTCTAGCTTACGCCAGGCAACTGTAGATATGAAAACAGTATTAGGATTAAGTGATTCATATCTATTGTGCACTGCCTGTAGAAAAAAAGCATTAGTGATTATTAAACAACAAACAAATTATATTAATGATGGTGAAGATAATTTAAGTGACAGTGATAATGATGTAAGTGATGATTGTGATAATAACGCTAACAGTAATAGGGACAGTGACAATGTTAAACAATCTTTGCCTATGATAAATAAAGCGTTGCAGTTGTTAAATGAATCACCAATTTCTTCAGAAAAATTAAACGATCATAAATATTTAAATCGTAAAATTAATAAAATTTCTTTTAATTTAAAAAAGTCGTGACTGCTGACTACCGCTGAGCAGTCAAATTTTGAGGATGATGGTGAAAATTTTCGTGAATTAATAGAAGTTTTAAAAGCTAAATTTAATGATGAAAATACAGAAAAAACAGAAAAAATTCAAATTTTTGCCGACCAGATGGAGTGAAAGAAAAAATAGTCGAACGATGAATACTACAAGACACATGGCACGAGTAGCTAAAAAACTTACTGAAGAAAAAGGAATACTTTCTACACCTGAATCAAAATTAGGTATAGGCAACGTAAAATACGTATTTAATATATCGGTGGTTATTCACACTGACAATTCCGATAAACGCAGTTTACTTTACATGAATTTCAGGACCTTAAATCTACCCTGCAAGGATTTATCAGAGCTATTTTAAGTATGATTAGCGTATCTGCTTCAAGTGCTGTTAAGAAGTTTTCTTTTATAGTCATTTTCATTTATAGCGCGAACAATTTCTGATCAATTGAAAGAAAACATTTTCAATTTTTCTACCGATGATGAGTATAGCGCTCTGATGCCAGGCATGAAGGATTTTGTTTCGATGCGGGATGATGATGGCAAGCGTATACATGTACAAAAACTACTTATTCTTTCGAACCTAAAAGAATTATATCAAAGTTTTCGGGAAGAATACCCTTTGGAAAAAGTCGGATTTTCTAAATTTGCTTCTTTTCGACCGAGAAACAGTGTATTAGCAGGAGGAAGTGGAACGCACACTATTTGTGTTTATGCGATGCATCAAAATATTAAGTTGATGATGATCGGTAATTATAAATCTAATTTATAATCATAGTAAAATTTATATTTATATATTTCTTAATTCTAGGAGCTAATTTACAATCATTGACAAAGGACGCTGAAAAGCCAATGCAGCATTATACTGACTGCTTAAATATGATTGTATGTGAGCATCCATTATCCCAATGCTGCTTGAGTATTTGCAAAAATTGCCCTGGGATAGATAAGTTATCTGATGTTTTGAGTACACTTTTGGATGAAAATGAAATCGAAAATGTTACTTACAAATACTGGACTTCAAAACCAAGAACTAGTCTTGGAACGTTCATCAAGGGTGCATATGATTTCGTCGAAAATTTTTGCAGAGAACTGAAAACACTATTACCTCACTCATACATCGCTAAAGAACAAGCGAAATTTTTAAAATCATTAAAAGAATCATTGAAAATAGATGAATTCCTTATTATTTGTGATTTTGCAGAAAATTATGCTTTCGTAGTCCAAAATGCTGCATCTGGTTTTCTTTGGAATAATAATTCAGCCACTGTTTTTCCAGTAGTTATTTATTTTAAAATAAATAATGAAATCAAACACAGAAGTTTAGTGATTATTTCAGATTGCAATAATCATGACGCTGTTGCAGTACATGTGTTCACAAAAATAATAACTGATTTTGTAAAGGATATATCTAAACAAGTTAGCAAAATTTATTACTTTTCGGACGGAGCTCCTCAGCAATTTAAAAATTTCAAAAACTTTGTAAATGTATACTATCACAACAGTGATTTTGGAATACCTGGTGAGTGGCATTTTTTTGCAACTGCGCACGGAAAAGGACCGTGTGTTGGCATTGGCGGTACATTAAAAGAGCAGCAGCGAGAGCGATTCTCCAACTACCTGTTGATAAACAAATTACCACACCTGACGAATTATATGTATGGGCTTCTAATAATAATCTGCCAAATATAACAGTAACATTTTCGTCGGAAAAAGACTACAATAAAGCAGTAAACGAGCTAAGGGACCGATTTTCTAAAACGAAAACCATTATAGGAACTCAGCAGTTGCATTGTGTGATACCAAACACAGATGGATGCCTTCTCGTGACAAATTTTTCAAATTCAGCAGAGTACAAAGTTTGTAAATTGTTTAAACGCCAAAAAAATGTTCAATAAATACTATATGTTTATGTACAAAAATATATTATTACCTACTTATTTTATTATACATGAAATAAATCAGTAAATTAATTCAGGATTATTCAGAAACCTTTTTATTAAGTTGACGATATATATTTATCATTAAATATCATTGATATATTTATTAAAAACTATTTTATATTTGACACAAGAAACGGGGAAATAAACTGAAGATTAGTCAATTGCAGAAAAATACAGAGAAACATTTTTTCAAATTAAAAAAAAAAAATTGAAAGAAAAGTTTTCCCACTTCGAAACTTGCGGTATCAAAGCAGAATGAATCAAGGTTTTTTTTGAAAAAAAATATTCAAAATTAAAAGTGACGAACTTTGAAAAATTTAAATTTTTTTTCGAAAAATATTAAAAATTTCCTAAAAAAATTTAAATTTTTTCTTTTGTATTTTGTTCACAAAATCGTACTGTTTGATGAATTATTCAAAGAGTTATAATTTTTTTTTAGAGTTATAATTATTTGAAAGAAAAACAACGTTTTTTTTAAATGCATAACTGTTTTCCAACTGAGCAAAAAAATTTGAAAAAAATTACAGAAAGGTACTTAGTCGAGTGCTACAACATACCAAATTTTCAGCCAAATCAAAATGGGTCGGTTTTAAAAGTGGTCGATTTGGCGTGGAATATATATATATATATATATATATATATATATATATATATATATATATATATATATATATATATATATATAAAAGTTAAAAAACTGAACTAAAAATTCTTTGTTTACAATATTATAATTTTTTTTTTATTTTTTCTATCTTTATAGGGGTTTTTAAATGTTTTCAGAATAAAATTTCCCTAATTCATGGATTTTGTTACGTTTTGGGTGGTTACGTTATTTTGACAAGACATTGTGTGCGCTTATTTGTGGCTTACATTCCAAAATTATATAGGATTCTGTATGAAACGACAAAGTTTTCTTTAAAGTTCCTTTTTAATCTCGTTTTGTAAATCATAATTTATCATTGGGAAAATATTTTCCTTATAAATTGAAAAAATTATATATATTTTCGTATAAATTCATAAATCCAATAAAAAGTATATGTATAAAAAACTAAATAAAATAACATACAAAAAATCTTTAGACTACTTTCATTTTTGAGTAAGTGAATCTTCATACGGAAGATTGTCAGCAAAAGTTTGACAATCCTGAGGAAGAAGTCCTTTGAATTCCTGTAAATGTTTGTACTTGGACGCCGTGAGTTTGCCCAGTGCATGGTACAGATCAGAACATTCATAAGGATTTTTTTTTATACGGTGTGGCCAAATCCTAGAGGACAATCCTTTGATGTGTAAGCATGGTTTTGGCCGGAAGGGAATTAGGGTAAGGGAAGTGAGGAAACTTTAGTCTTGTTTTTGCATTGTTGTGACCTAGACAACAGCCCAGAGACGGAGTGGATTATTTTAACTTCTTAATAAAAGCTCACGGGGTCATTTGGTCTCGAACCCGGGACCCATTTCATGTTGGTCTTGCCGCTTAACGTATGTACTGATCCAACTCCGTCTCCGATTATCCACCTTCTTTGTTCTTTGGGGTAAAAGACACCATTCATCATCAAAATTCAATTTATAATAAATTTTCCCACTGGGATCGTATTTAAGTGCCTTAATATTAGTCACTTTATTTGTTCCAGGTCTAAGATTTACGTACCTGAAAATTTCTCGATTTTGCAGCTTTCGTCCAATGCAGGCATGTACAGAGTCGCACTCCATTTGAGTATGACCTCTTTCAAGGTACTACGGAGTAACAGTTGATTTCCTTATTCCAAAGCCGAGCAGTGAATTGACAAGAACTACGTTTCGGTTTCGGCAACCGTCGCTGAATATTTAAATATCCTTCCCATCCTTACAATAATTTTTCAAGTAGTCTGTGATGCACGTTGCGAAAACTGAAGCAGACAAATCGCATTCCACTTCGGAAAACCAGTAACACATTATGTGGCCAGTTACAAGATTGTATACCGTAAAGTTATAACAACATAACTTTTTTTTATAGAATGTTGTTTTTGCGTTAAGACATGGATCAACTTTCACCGTTTGGAGATCCATTGTCAAAACCACCATTTCTTTTTCATTAGCCAATCCCTTATCAGTTTCCTTCTCTGTTCTTTCTGTGTTTTTGTTCACCA
This sequence comes from Leptarthrus brevirostris, assembly GCA_964036015.1. NCBI lineage: Eukaryota > Metazoa > Arthropoda > Insecta > Diptera > Asilidae > Leptarthrus > Leptarthrus brevirostris. The sequence goes on from OZ038373.1 coordinate 30,099,058, forward strand.
TTCTTCCTCTGATAGATTTCCAACTTCGTGCATGGCGCAATCGTTGCTTTTATCCTTTAAGGTTTGTGAATTGATAAATTGTTTTCATTAAATTTTTCAACAAAAATTTTCCTACAAAATGCTTTGCATCCATCAGACTGCATTTTTTCTGAATACAGATATTGATGTTACGAATATTTTGTTCAGGGTACAACTTCGATGTTTCTTTCCGAGCATAGTGGGACGGTTATTTTGGCAATGCATCAAAAAACTTGTCTAATATTTGGAATTGACTCGCAGATTCTATAACACGCTGTGGATTTTTTCTCCTTATTTCGAACCGTGTTTTCACTTATTCCAAGTGTTGACAGGAACATTCTTTGGCAAACATAGAACTTCTCATTGTTAAAGCAGAGCTGGTAAATTCTGCTAAATTTTCTCTTCGAATCCGTTTTAGCTGTGTATCTTCTTAAAGGATCAATATTGCTGATATTATTTCCTACGAAAACTTTCCTTTGCTCCCAATTCATATCTTGCCAAAAAGTTTTGAAAACCGATTCTCTCATTTCTTGGGAGACTATGTCGCATTGTCTGGTTGATATTTCCTTGCAAAATTATGAATTACACGAGCTTCCCATCACTAGAGTCGATCATTGTACATTTTATTTAGCTTTTTTGGACGATCTCAGCTTACTGAATCCAATGTAATTTAGCTCTTTCATCCTTAACTCTTTCTGAATCTTACGAAAGGACCGATGATGACTGGTCCCTTTAGATGGCGAATCGGATGGTTCTAAATCATAACAATCGAGGATGCAGTCAGATGAAGCGAGGTTCAGAACAGTCAATGATATCCTGCACCGGAATGGCACTAGCAGATCATGGGAGAACTTGCACTTCGGAATAATCGAGGATATCCTGCTCCTGACTGGCAAGAACAGGTGAAGAGAGATTGTGCACATCAGGACTATCAATGATACCTTCAACCGGATTTTCAGCAGCTAATGATGCACGTTTCAATATTTTTTTAATGAAGCAGGGTATTCCTTTAGAACCTGTGAAATCAATTCGTCGATTTCACTGTCGGACTCAGTTTCCATTATGCTGTTGGATAATTGCAAATTAATCTGCAAAATATGTTTAACATTACGTTATGATTATCTATAATATTATTATTTTGCACCTACCTGTCATGAATGTTGCATAAATTACAATTGTAATGGGAGCAGACTTTAATTTGTTATATTGTGTTACTCCTTCTTACTCCATATTTTATGAGGTAAAAAATTTAAAAAATACATTTATTTCTGAAAAACTAATTAAATAATTATGGTATGAACTAATTAATATTTTTTATTGAAATACTATAATATATATTTATATAACAATATATATATATATATATATTGAAACGAAAGCCAAAACTTCCTACCGTAACTTCATAACACACATCATCTCGCAGAATTACTTTGATATTACCGTCCTCCTCCGGAATGTCCCGCCTATTCTGAAAGGAATCTTCGGATAGATTCATCCATGATCTGTAACCCTGAAAATAAAAGAAATCACTCCGTCTGAACTGAAATTGACTACTTACCAACGAAACCTTAGATGACGACATCTTCCCAGACTTCACTAAACTTAACAGAAGAATTAATAAATTAGACCAAGTTTATTAAATATTGTAAAAAAAGAAAGCTTTCAAAATATCAATAAATTAAAAAATATTTGTAAGGAAAATGTATACACTAGATGTCATTATGTTCGGATAAGATGAATTTTGTGCATCATAACTAATTCCGAAAATTCGAACATAGGCAGGAAGCTATAAAAACCCAACCGCCATTTTGATTTCTCTTTTCTTGCTCAAGAATCTGTCAGTCTGGAAAAAAATTTAAAGTTTCGAAATAAAAAGCCAAGTTTTAGAGTCGCATAGAAATTTTTTTTAAATAAATCTCCAACTTCTCACACGTTTGTTGCAGCCAAAGAGCCCCACATGAAGATTCCAAGGGAGTCCCGGATTTTAAGACACACGGGTCACCACTCGGAAGCCCCAGCTGCCAGCCGCTTAAAGATTTTTGCGAGCACCTCGGCATGGCATACTTGCTACAGCAGTCACACCTAAGGACAACACATCTGCCGTGCATATACGAAACTTCGCAGCACTAAATAAGCACTAAATAACACTGCATCTCCAAAGGCAATAGAGAGCACAGATAGACACGATAAAAGATAACATTACATAGGTAACAAATCACTATTGCACATTGAACGAACAAAAACACCACACAACAATATTTTCCATTTAAAACAATAAAACACTACATAGGGTAAATTAACTTTCCTCGCGCGAGTTAAGTTTCTATCTTGAAAGTTTATAAAAAAAAACTCCAAATAGGCTGACTTCTCGTCGAACTTAATTAAGTCGCCGGAGCGGAAGATGTGATCTCGATGGTGCGTTTCCGGAGTCTGCAGATGATGTAGATTGTCGTAAAAATAATGAGGATTCCTTGGGTAGCAATTAGTATGAATGTAAGTAGGTCCTTTTCGCTGGTGTTGTTTCGGAGAAGTTCGATGAGTTTTCCGTTTTCAAAGTTGAACCCTTGTAGTTTACGCAGAGTAATATTTTGTCGAGTTGTGGTAAAATTAATTTTGTTGAATAGAGTCGGATGTATGGTGGTCTCGTCCCAAAACTGCTTGGGGTGTCCCATATAGGTGATTTCCTTTACTTGGATTTCGCAACTTTCGAAGCGGATAAGGACGTTTCCTGTTACGCTTTTTGGGCTAAATTTGCATGTAGAATCAATTGTTGTTTCAGGTACGTTAATGAAAAGTATGTGATTAGGCTCGGGTTGATATATCTCTGCAAATTCATCTCCTTCGGTGAGTTTGCAATCTGCTGAGATGTTCTGTATTAGTTGGGTGATGCACTTGGAATTCTTGAAATTTCTTCCGTAAGGTGATTTTTGGCAATAAAATATTTTCTCAATTTCCGGGCATTTACTGCCAAAATGTTGAATATCATCTGGGTTCACGATTACATAGGGCTTGGGTGGTAATGTTTTGGTTTTTTGGATAGGAATTGGGATCACATGGAAGAATGAATAGGTGTCATTTCGGATATTAAAAATAATGTTAGTGCCATTTAAATATGCTTGAAGGCCTAATAGTTCATATAACTGTTCGTCGGATTTTATATTAACCATTTGATTATTAAACATACTAAATACTTCGGAAAGTTCATCGGGACTTAGGATTTGTTTAGAAATTACGTTAAGTTTTGCAAGTAGAGTTGCTTCTGCTATGTTTGATAAGTGATTATGTAAAATGTCGATATTGTAATTTATTTGGTTCAAAAACTGAAGGTGGTTAAGAAGGTAATGTTCTTCTTTGATTTGGTTGCTAACTAGGTCTTGATTGCGTTTTAGGTAATCTGTAATAACTTCTTGCTGTGAATTTATGTGGTTCGTAATATTTTCAAATCTCTCGATCATCTTATTGTTGATATAAGACTTCTGATTACTTTCATTTTCGAATTTTGATTGATTTGACGTTATGAACTCAATTTGTTTATCTAACCGTTCGGCGTCATGTGCGTCCCATATTACCTGTAATGAATTTTATAACTGTTCCCAACCCGTTTATAAGGCCTCTTTTTCACCTTTCCTTCGGAAGAAGTGTTTGCAACTTGTTTTTCAGTTCGTTTAACTTGATAATTGTTATAGTCAGTGTGCTATTAAGTTCGTCTATGTTGTTTAGGTGATCGACAGCGTTCTATATTGCATCTATTGTGTCTTTGTACGTCTGGAGCTTGATAATATGTAACAAGTCGTTGTGTCCTTCTATTAGTCTACCTGTCCCCAGTTTCAAGGGCAGAGGGCCTTGGTTGTTCCGTAGGTCGTGGATCTCCAGTTTCTGGCCGTTCGTTGTTGCTAACCTGAAATGTCCGTCTTCATTTAAGTTTTGTCTTGTGTAGTTTTTGATTTTTAGTAGAAATTATAGTGACTTTATTGTTTTTTCTTACTATATGTTTAGTGAATCTAGGTGTAATCTTATTTCTCCTACATTTTTTTCTGAACACGGGTTCATTTTCTTCAAGGTCTATTGGATCTTCCCTATTTTTATTTAGCTTTTCGATGTTTTTGGTAGTTAATTCTTCTACTTGAGCTTTGATTGATGGATATAGGTCCTTTTGAAACTTATTAAGTTTCTGAAGGTACTCGTGCTCCGTATTGAAGTTAACATTTTCGTTAAATTTAAAGGTCCTATCATAAAATAATTCGTAGTGTGCATACTTAGTTGTTGAATGGATAGCATTGTTATAAGTGATAAGGGTTTCTGAGAGGATTTCATATTATGGTCTAGATCATAATTATTTTCCTTGTATTTTTGCATAATTATGCGATAAATTTCTGTAAGGGTGGAATGCAATCTTTCGACTGGTGAGTTACTGCTTGTTTGTTGAAATGAGGTCAAGTGAAGCTTAATATTGTATTGATTGCAAAAATCTTTAAAAATATTAGCAGTAAATTCTGCTCCTTGGTCTGATATTAGTTTTGATGGTTTGCCGTGAAGGCTTATGAATTGCTTGATCGTTTTTATTGCACACATATATGTGTACAATGTCTAAGGGTTTCAGGGGTTGTTCTGGTTTTTCAAACTTTAATTTTAATGGTTGTTGCAGGTTTCGCAATTGTTGATGATTTGGGCTATTTTATTTTTCATGAATGGGAAGTAGTATTGTCTTTTTAGATGCCTCAAAGTTTCATTTATTCCTCGGTGATTATTTTTTAAATGATAGTCTTGTATCAGGCTATCCTGTTCGTCGTTTTCTGTGACGTCGATCATTAATTCGACACATCTAACTAGTTTGAAAACTTTGCTATTGGAGAAGTATTTTGAATATACACTTTGGACAATTTTGAATGTATCACCGTCGGTATAAATTGCAGACAATTTATTAGGAGCTAAATGTTCTTTGAAAATTTTTGTAATGCTGTCTTCTGTGAACTGGAGTGAACGAAATGTTCTTCTATGTTTATTGCGAAATACAATTTCGACAGCAATTGGGGGTCTTCTGTCAGTTTTGTTGAAGATTATTTGAAGATTAAATTCATTTAATGGCCGTTCTGAGATCGATATACCATCATTTAGATCTTCGGTAGCAGAATGGATAGTAGAGATTGCATAAGTTGTATTTGTTTGCGGGGGTGTATTTTCTTCTCCAATATTAATCTCGGTAGATGTATTCTTATGTGTATCATTCTCAGGAATAACGCCTCTGCTTAAGGCGTCAGCGTTGGAATTTGAACTTCCCTTTTTGTATAATATTTTATAATTAAATTCTTCGAGTTTTAGCCTCCTCCTAATTAATTTAGAGTTAGGATCCTTAAAATGCATCAAACATGTCAATGGTTTATGATCGGTAACAATCGTGAAGCTTTTACCATATAAGTACGGTCTAAAATATTTAGTTGCCCAAACGATGGCCAAAAGCTCCTTCTCGATAGTTGAATAATTTGTTTCCAAACTTGTTAGCGTTCTGCTCACGTAGCAAACAGAATTATCTCTGCCAATTGGGCCTTGTGACAGGACGGCGCCTAATGCATAGTTACAAGCATCGGTGGTAAGGATAAAATCTTTTGTAAAGTCCGGGTATTGGAGAATCGGGTTATTGAGAAGCAAGTCCTTACAATTTTCGAAAGCTATGGTGCACCTTTGGTTTAATTCGATCGTTTTGCCCTTTTTTAAACATTCCGTAAGTGGCTTGGTGAGCTTCGCAAAATATTTTATAAACTTCCGGTAATACCCGAGAATTCCCAGAAAGGATTTTATTTGTTTCTGTGTGCGAGGGATTGGGAACTCCTTTATGGCTCTTATCTTATCTGGGTTTGGTTTAACACCTTCGGTAGTAATTAGGTGACCCAGGAAGGAAATCTCTTTGTGCATGAACTCGGACTCTTAATGTTTGAAACACTTTTCTTAGGGATTCGACATGCTCTTGTAGCGATGTCGAGAATATGATTATATCATCAAGATATACAAGACATATCTTTCCGTGTAGCGTCGTATTCTCGACATATTCGAAATAAATTGCCTCTTTCGTCTTTATTTAGATGAGAAGCGCGAAGTAAATGCTTTATATCTTCTCGGGAAAAGTTATGTTTGGAACATTCGATGTTATAGTTATTTACTTCGACATACTTTGATCCAAGGGACTATACTTTTAATGGCTCTTCGAGGAGTATGTATTGAGGTGTCTTTGTTTCTTTTGTTATTTCCACTGAAGCATACCAATCTTTTGAATGATAAATTCCTTCAGAGATGTAAAGTCCTGGTTTAATTGCAGTACTTTTAATGTAGATATCTCCGTTTTCAATGTCAACTGGAAGATTTGTAATGAGGTTTCAGGGATAATGTATTTCTTATACATGTAGTTAGGTTTAAGGGGTAGGGATACATTTTTTGTTTTAAGTATTTTATTACCAAGATCTACTGTGGCTTCTAAAGCTGTAAGTGTGTCAAGTCCTAACAGGCCGTCAAAGTAACCATTTGAAGATCAAAAAGGTAATCTCGCCAGGTTGATTAAATTCCAGAAAGTTTGGTAGAGTAATCTGTTTATTTAACTTGTGCTGGTTAAGTATAGCGGTTATGACTGTTGGTTTTATTTCAACAAGATCTTCGGACTGAACGTATTCGGGGTTCAAGAATGAAGCTGAAGCTCCTGTATCAATAAGGAATTTGAGAGGGCGACCAAAGGGAGAACAAATGTTTACGTATGGGAGAACTGACCCGTGTTTATTGATGTCTACGTACCCGATTGGTTCTCTGAGGCTATTTGATAAAAATTTGAATCGTCTATTTCATAAATTAGATTTGGTTCGAGTTGATGCTCATGTTTGTTTTCGTTAGTATTGTCTGTCTCATAGTTGTAAGTCTGGTTTGTGTTTTTGTAATCACAATATTCATCTAAATGTTGATAGTTTAGATTTTCACACTGATCAGATTCGGTCATAGAAGATACGTTAAATAATTCTTTACTTGTGAACTTCGGAAATACTCAGGGCCGGACTGAGTTGTTTTGTGCAGATATGTTTTGTTCCGAAGGTTGGTAGCGATTTTGCCGGGTGTTTGTAGAGCCGATATCCATGGGTTCTGGTTTTCGTAGGGCTTTATTATTTGTTGCTGTAGTAATCATATTACTTCTTTGTTGCGGTAGTTAGTGAAAGGGGTTATTTTGGAACTGTTGATGAGGAAATCTATATTGCAATGGCCTAGAGACTGAGGTTGCATTATTCGAAGTAACATGCCTATTTTGGTACGAGGGTAAGTAGAAAGGATTTGATGCTTGGTTAAAGTTTGCAGAAGCAAGCCCCGTTTGTGGAAATGTACTGTGCCATGCATTTGCAGGTGACGTTTTCGGTATAAGAATATTTTGATGAGATGCTCTTGTTAATGCTAAAGATGCATTGTTTGGTCTTAAATTTTGTGACAGTTTAGGTGTAGGAGTGTCATATCTTGAATAGGATATATTCTGCTCTTTCATACAATAAGAGAATGCTTTTACCAGGGTGTCTGGCTTCATTGCTCTTATGGTTGAGCCTAAGGGTTCCTTTAAACCACCTAAATACACATTTAGACACATTTCCGTATACAAAGCACGTTTTGCTTGAATAACACTTTGGTCTGTTCCATGTATTTGTACATGATTTGTCATGGTAGCTAAAATTTCGATAATCTCGCTATAGAAGCGTTCAACCGATTTTTTGAGTTGTTTGATCCCATGAAGATCTCTGATGAGCGAAGTTTCGTTACGCTTAGCTGAGTAATGAAGGATCAGATTTTGTTTTATTTGGGTCCAAACTAGTGGAGTTCCATACATGTTTAGGACTTCGTTTGGGGGTCCTTCGATTTTGTTTCAAATAGCCCGAAGCAATAGTTGCCCATAAGGCGTACCTTCCGTGCAAGAAATTAATGAACGAATTTCTTCCACATTATTTCAAAATTCAAACAGTAATCAAGGATTACCGTCAAACTTGGGTAAGTCTTTGATTGTGTCCGGTAGTACGGTGTCCATGTTAGTACAATTAGAATGACTTTGAGAATTCAAAATAAGTTCAATGCACAAAACACTATCTTCACTTTTGCAATTGCTTTTCACGAATGGGGATTCACTTTCTTCCTCACCTTCAATTTCCGAGAGCCTGTCGAGTGAGAGTGCGGTTTTTCAGCGGCATTAACAAATATTCACTTAATGTAATATCAATGTATTTGTTTGATGTAAAAATAAATATTCCGTGTACGTGTTTTTGTATAGTATATTTAATAATCACTTAATTCAATTTATCACTGAAATTTAATAATCACTTGAATTAAATTTATCTATGAAAATTTATTTCTAATTGGCAAAACAGTATTTATGTGGAAACGTAGTTTTATAAATATGGGGGAATTAGTTAGTAAGGCGATATTCAAAATTACTTATAATACCACAGAAATCAAGATTATCATTTTTTTTATGTGTAGCACGATCCTCAGACGGTATTCTTTTCATGATGATCTACTAGTTGTTTCCTGAAGTTGCGGCGGCGATATTCCCTCGTCGGTTTACACAACACTTGGTGCTTGAGATGATTCGTTTCGATCGCTGTAGATTAGAAATCTTCATTTTCCAGAATCGATAATCCGTCGATTAATAAATGAAATTTTCCTTTTAATTCACAATAAACCGACAAACCGTCGATTTGTGGTGAAAATAAGAACTTGGCGAACGAACAAAAATCCGCACGACTGCGCCAATTAAGTTTCTATCTTGAAACTTTATCAAAAAAAAGAAGAAATATTAAATTTAATACAATCTTTATTACAAATTAGAACGTTACAATCGAGTTACTCCAAATATTTGCTTAACTTGGAAAAATAACATAGCTAGGTCACTGAATGCAATTCTTGGAATTTTGTCTGTATAAATGATGAAACATGAACTTTAAGTAAAGCGTGTGAAATATATTTTAATGAACTTTTAAAGTGCTGGGTAATCAGATATATTTTTTATATGTTTTTTATGTTCTATGTTGGAGGAAGCTGGGGAAGTATGTAACTCGCGCGCAAACGGAGAGACCTAACCTCAAAGCTACACGCAATATCATACGAGAAATTTAGACAAACATTTATACTATTACTGCAAAAAACGGATCCATTATAAATAAAGTCCAAAAAGTAGATTGACTGGATAAAATCCGCTCGGCCAGTCCGTAACAATGGTGCCAGGTGTGGGGTACACTTAAACTTTGTAATGGAAGTTACTGCGCTAACCCACAAAGTACAAATTTAATGATCTTGAGACAACAGTAAATGCAAAGTGATAAGTAGATTCTTCAATAAATGTGTTTAATTATAACGAGTGTTTAAAGAAATTACTAACTCTAAAAGGTAAAATTTGAATTTTGAGAAAATTTGATAAAAATTATGTTAATCGCCGAGATTTCTAAATATTTTTCATTTTATTTGCTGTGTTAGTGAAATTTTGAAAACAGATGTGAATGAGTTTAGCTTAGATTCAATTCCGTTTTCTCTTTTGAACCCAACTTCGGCATAATGTACTTTCATAATTTGTTTTGAAATATTTTGACCTTGACATTGAATTTTTAGATCGAGTTATTTACATTGTATGTTTACAAATGACAATTTTGCTTAAATAAAATAAGTAGATTCTGAACTAGTTATAAGAGGACTTTGCTTGAAATTGATTTCAAAATATTTTATTTATTTATCTATTCATTACAGATTCATCAAATACATAGATTACTACAATATATATATATATATATATATATATATATATATATATATATATATATATATATATATATATATATATATAAAATTCAAAAATAAAGAATAGAAAACTACGGTAAAAGACAATAGTCGGAACAAACATTCATCCAGATAGCGATCACCACATCAGCCAAGGCACTGTCTTAGCAGACACTTCGAATTCCGCCTAGAGCTGTCCAAGTCGAAACTACCGAAGTGTTGATTGAAGAGGCGGGACATCGACGTGACGGGTTCGCGCATGCCGTAAAGAATACGGTGGCCTGGGACGAATAGGAAGTCGTGGTGCGTTGAGGTATAGCAAAATTAAAAGCCTCCGGTAATTCCGGTGAACTATTAGTTCCCTGCAAAAGATCGAACATAAATACTATTTTCGAAATATTGCGCCTCATTTCTAGAAAGTCCAACGAAATTAATCCCAGACGATTGGCATAAGAGGGAAGCACCCAATGATCATTCCAGGGAAGCCCGCGTAAGGCAAACCTAAGCAATCTGCGCTGCACCGCCTCGATGCGGTCGATGTGAATGGCAAGGTAAGGGGACCATACAGGGTTAGCGTATTCCAAAATAGGTTTAACGAAGGTACAGTATAGAAGCTTGGTCAGGTAGGGATCATCAAGTTCCTTAGACCATCTCTTGATGAAGCCCAGCATCGAGTTAGCCCTACAAACAATAGAGTCAATATGGTCCTCGAAAGAAAGACGAGAATTGAGGACCACTCCCAACTCTCTCACCCTGTAAACCCTACCCAAGACAACGCCGTTGATGGAGTAGTCGGAGAGGACAGGATGTCTTCTACGAGAAAAGGTCATAACGGTGCACTTGCCCGCACTTAAAGGAACGCGGTTACGCAGACACGAGTTGCTAAACACCGCTAAATCTGAGTTCAGGAGATTAATGTCTACCTCATCAGAAACCGTGCGGCAAATCTTAGCATCAGCATAAACGAGAATTTTACTACTGGACAAAAGAAGCGAAACATTGTTGATATATACGAAAAACAAGATTGGTCCGAGTATACTACCTTGAGGCACCGCCGAGGTGACAAGGATTAGGTCGGAAAGGACTCCACGAAAAAAGACACGCTGTGTACGACCTGTCACGTAAGATGACAACCAATCAACGAAACAAGAAGGAAAACCGAGAAGGGATAGCTTATATACCAAGATTGCATGATCGATCCTATCAATGGCCTTACTGAAGTCAGTAAATGCACAGTTCACCTGCTTGCCAGCCTCAATGGTCGGTAAAGAATAAGTAATGAATTCAAGAAGGTTAGTAGTCGTCGATTTCCCTTTAAGGAAGCCATGCTCGAAAGATCCTAAAAAATGCCTACAGTGAAATCTAAGTATGTCAATAACGAGGGACTCAAAAACCTTCGCAACATGGGACAGGTTGGCGATCGGTTTATAGTTAGAGACGTCGGACTTACAGCCTTTCTTATGGGGTGGGATTAGAAAAGAAGACTTCCAAAACGCTGGAAAAAGGCCAGAATGTAACGAAAGATTGAACAAATAACAAAAAACACGGGCAAGAGATGATCGGCATCTCTTAAATAAGGAAGAAGGGATACCATCGCAACCACTCGAGAAGCCGCCAGTCAAGTTAGAAAAATGATCAGCAATAATTGCTTCGTCAAATACCAAGTCCTTGACCTGAAGGGAAGTTGGCGGTAGCCGCGTCAAATGGGAAAAATCTGAAGCGGAGATATCACAGGAGGAATCACAGAAGGAGTTTCGAAAAAAGTTCGCAAAGAGATTGGCAATTGTTAGAGAATCGTCACTCTCACAGTCGTGGTACCTCAGAGAGGAGAGATAAGCGTCACAATTGCGCTTCGAGTTAATAAGCCTCGAGAACTGTTTAGGATCAGTACGCAGCATGACTCTCGCATTAGAAAAGTACTCAGAATAGGAGATCTGAGGCGCGCAGAGAACCGGAGATTGAGATTAGAGTAAGCTAGGTAATCATCGTGACTACCTGATGCACAGAACCTCCTCCAAGCTTCCTCAGGTGATGTGAGGCACCATCGAGCCATGGGCGAGACAACTTAGCGGATCCCCACATAAAGATGCCAATAGGAACACATTGGTAAAACAGGCATAGAGAATATCGTAGAAAGCGCCCACAGCCAGATCGACATCGCACTCAGCCAGCACGCCAGACAATCACGAGAAGTAAGCCACTCATCAATGGCCAAGAAGTCAGCCCGCCTGAAATTGGAAAAAAAGTCGGCGAGTAAAGGAGGACAAGTGTCAGTAGCATCGAGACACATGACAACTAAAAGCGAAGGGTGGTGACGCGATTCTTCACCATCAAACTATCAGGGTCAGAAAAAAACACAAGGTCCAAAAATTTTCCTGAATCGTTGGCGATGTCACAACACTGAGCCAATCCATATGAGGCCATGGAATCCAGAAAGGACAACGCGCATTTTGGAGCAGATGTGAAAGACCATCAATGTCGGGGGAATGCACCTGAAGTTGTTTGTATAGGATTGGAGCCAAATGGAATCGAGGGAAGTCCCTTCAGTTGTGGGGCCTCAAATCCTAGCCCTTCTTTATATCTAGAAATGGTCTAGATACATTTTATTAAAAAAAAAAAAAATATTTTCATTTTAATAAGGAAAAACTTTTTAAATTTTTTTAGTTATTTTAATTGTTACCACTTCGGTTGTTCTGGCTAGACTAAAATTATTTACAATTTATTTTGTATCCTACTTTACGTTATATACATAGATAGTTTGTTAAAATTTTCTTTGTATTGAGTACAGTATTTTATTGTCAATGAATAAATGATTATGATAATTTTTAAAGTGTTTGTGTTTCACACTATTCAAAATTTATCGAAGTGTACAGGTTGACTAAAATATTTTTGACAGTACAGTCTGATTGGATATTATTAAAGTAGATTTTAATATAAATATTTTATTAATAATATAATCAAATAAAAACTTTTACTTAAAATATAAAATATTAAATTTGTAGCTACTGCTACATTACTCCCCCCTCAGTGAAAACGTCCATTTTAAATGAATCGTAAAATTAAGAATATGATGAATAATAATATTGTTAGTCATAAAAAAATTATAATTGAAATTTTACTTTCTTTTTTGTATTGTTTTTGATTGGTGTAATAATTTGTTCCGTGTTTTCGATAAATGCTGGTTTTAGTCTGTCGACTGAAATGTTTGTAGCTTTACCACGGTAATCGATTTGATAAAATTTGTCTAGTTTGTTTAATACTTTGAACGGACCTTCATATGGGTTTTGTAAAGAAGATTTGCTTCTGTCGATTCTAATAAAAACAAATTCTGTATCTTTTAAATCTTTAGGTACGTAGATTTTAGAAGTTTGTTTTCGAGAATTTGAAGGTTAGAAGTTATTTATGCAAGATCTAATTTTACTTAAGAAATTTGATGGATCTTGAATTGTTGAATTGTTGTTAATGATAAATTCTCCTGGAACGCGAAGAGGTTGTCCATAGACAAGTTCTGCTGGAGAACATTGCAAGTCTTCTTTAATCGTGCTTCGGAAACCTAAGAGGACTGCAGGTAATTGTGTGACCCAATTATTTTGGCCGTCACGAGCGCGTATGGCTGCTTTTAATTGTTGATGAAATCGTTCTATCATTCCGTTTGATTGTGGATGATAAGGAGTAGTACGGATTCGATGTGATCCTAAAATTTTTGTAAATTCTTCGAATAATTTGGATTCGAATTGAGTACCTTGATCTGTGGTTATTTCTAGAGGAATACCAAAACGTGGAAAATATTGTTCGTATAACGTGTTGATAACTGTGCTTGCCTGTATATCTTTGATTGGATAAGCTTCTGGCCATCGAGTAAATCTATCTATTATTGTTAAAATGTAAGAATATCCATTTGAAGACGGTAAAGGACCTACCAAATCTAAATGGATATGTTCGAATCTTGTTTTGGGAAGTTCGAATTTACCGATTTCTGATTTTGTGTGTTTAGTTATTTTGGCTTTTTGGCAATTGACACAATTTCTAGTCCACTTGTTAATATCTGTATTCATTCCAGGCCAAAAGTACTTTGAAACAATAGATTTTCGTGTTGTTCTAATTCCTGGATGAGATAAATTATGTATGGTATTAAAGATAGTTTTTCGAAGTTCTTTGGGTATATATGACCGTGAATTTTTAGTAGAAACTTCGCACCAAATGTCAGATTCAGAAGTGTTTAATTTAATTTTAATAAGTTTATATTTTGAATTATCTGGTCTGTTATGCTGAGTTATTAAAAGATGTGTAAGTTCTTCATCACTATTTTGGTACTCAGCAATAGTTTTTAAATCAAATTTGGTATTGCTATGTTTTGAATGTTCGAAATTTTCGATTGAAATTCTAGATAAAGTATCTGCTACTGTGTTTGATTTTCCTTTGATTTGTCTGATATCTGAGGTAAATTGAGTTATGTAGTCCAGGTGTCTAGTTTGTCTTGGACTTCTTTCTGTTTTAGACCATATTGCTGTAATGAGCGGTTTGTGGTCTGTAAAAGCTGTAAATTCTCGACCTTCTAGAAAATGTCTAATATGTTTGATGGCTAGATATAATGCCAAAAGTTCTCGGTCGAATGCTGAATATTTGATTTCTGCGTCTTTTAATTTTTTAGAGAAAAATGCAATGGGTTCCCAATGATTTGCATTGGATTGTTGGAGAACTGCACCAACAGCGCTAGCAGAAGCGTCCACAGTTAAATTGAATTTTGCATTTTCAATAGGATGAATTAATAAAGTTGCTTTTGAAAATGATTGTTTAATTTTGTTAAGTTGATCTTCACATTCTGTTGGCCAAGAAAAGTTTTTAGAGTTATTTGGTTTCTTTTTGAGAAGTAGCGCCAAATGAGTGTGAATTGGGTTTAGTAATGTGGCAAGATTTGGAATAAATCTATGGTAATAATTATCCATGCCAATAAATTTTTGAATTTGTTTAATGGAATTTGGAGAAGGAAAATTGTTAATAATTTGGACTCTATCTTCTGAAGGTAAGATGCCTTCTTTTGTTATTTTATGACTGAGGAAGTCCAAAGATCCAACTCCGAAAATGCATTTGGATGGATTGATATTGATCCCAAAATCTGATAGTTGTTTAAAAATTTGGTTTAAATGATTTTGATGTTCGGATTCAGATTTGCTGGCAACTAAAATATCGTCAATGTAGACAAAAGCGAAATCTAAATTTTTAATGATTTGGTCCATGAATCGTTGAAATGTTTGTGCAGCATTTCTTAGACCAAAAGGCATTCTAGTGAATTCAAATAATCCGAAAGGTGTTGTAATGGCTGTTTTATGTATGTCTTCTTTAGCCATTGGAATTTGGTGGTAAGCTCTTACCAAGTCAATTTTTGAGAAAATAGTGCAACCGTTTAAGTTCATTGAAAAATTTTGTATATGTGGTAATGGGTACCTATCTGGAACAGAGATTGCGTTGAGTCTGCGATAATCTCCACATGGTCGCCAATCTGTAGTATTTTTCTTTGCTACTAGATGCAGTGCAGAAGATACTGAAGAAGATGATAATTGGCACAGACCTAATTTAACCATGTGATCAAATTCTAATTTTGCAATTTTGTATTTATGTCCATCTAAACGTCTTAGACGAGAAAAAGGAAGTAGTCCTTTAGTTTCTATGTGATGTACAACGTTATGTTTAACTGGAATATCATAACGAGGTTGTTGTGTTAACGTGGGAAATCTTTGCAAAATTTTACCGTACTCATTATTGATTGCGTAGTAACGAGGAGTTGGAGTATTTGCGTTTACCGTTATTCCACTAACACTTAATGTTGTTGTACTGTCGAGTAATCTTTTGTTTTTTAAATCGACGAGTAAATTAAATTTTGTTAAAAAGTCTGCTCCGATGATGGGCTTGTTGACATTAGCAATTATAAATGGGAAAATGAATTCTCTCCTAAGACCGAAATCTACTTTAAGTAATTTTGTACCATAAGTGTTAATGGTAGAACCGTTTGCTGCGGATAAATATAAGTTAGGGTCTTTGTTAAATTTTCTAAAGAATTCATTAGGTACTACTGAAATATCAGCACCTGTATCAATAAGAAATTTGAATTTGTTTTCTTTGTCAAAAATGAATAAACGTTTAGAAATGTTAATGTTATATATATTATTCACTGAGGGATTAATTAGTTTTTTTGATTATCAATGGGTTTATAAGAACACGGCGAAATACATTTATTCGCTTTGGTACCATGTTTATTGTGGTACCAACAATAAGAATTGTTATCTCTAGATTTTGAAAATTGTCTATTATGTGAATTGTTTCTAGAGAATGAATGATCTCTCGATCTGTTTCTAGACCGTGAGAAAGAAGGTTGATTTTGACATGATAATCCTTTTATAAAATTTTCGAGATTTTCTATTTTATATTCTAAATTGTTTATTTTTGATAAAAGGAAATTGTTATCTATGAAATTGTAATTTGGTTTTCGTCGATTTTTGTTTATTTCCGATATAAATTGAATTTTGGAAATATCATATATATTATCTGCCAAATCTAAAAGTTCTTTAATATCTTGTTTTCCGGAAGATATTAAGGCAATGTTTATATTTGCCGGCAATTTTCTCATCCATAATTTCTTTATTAACGATTTGATAAATGTGGATGAATTGCCTGCAAGAATTTCCATAGAGCGATAAAATTCTGAAGGTTTTCTATCTCCGATTTCAGTTGTGGATAGAAGTTGCTCTAACTTCTTTTCTTCTGATTCAGTAAAACGTTTGATCAGAGTATTCTTTAAACATTCATATTTATTTAACAGTGGAGGATTTTGTAAAAAATCTAGAACATTTATTATAACTTCCACTGGTAAAGATTGAACAACGTGACTATATTTTGTTTCGTCAACCGTTATCCTTTTAGAAGCAAATTGGGCTTCGGCTTGAATGAACCAAGCTTCTGGATATGGAGTCCAAAAGCTTGGTAGTTTAATTGCAGTTGTGGCTACATAATTGTTTTCGTTGAAATTTGTAGCATTTGTATGTAATGTTTGTTGTGAAAAATTTGACTCGTTTTCACTAGTCATCATCATTAATGTTGTTCACTGTTTGAAAGTAAAATTTCACCTTTTTTTAATTTAAACACTGATTTTAACGAAACTTAACTTCGCGAATCACAAAATGAAAGTATAACCCCTTATTATGTAAAAATTTTTAGATGATTATACCATGATAAAATATATTTTAACTTGATTTAAAGATATATTATTTATTGAAATAAAAATATACAAATTTTGAATGGTGAGAAAAAAAGAAAAGAAAATATGATGTAATGTGGAATTGTGTATGTTTGTGTTGTACAATAATATTAATTTTAATTAAAAAACATGTTACGTGCATAATCAGCATGATGAAATCTAAAAGATTTAGACAATAATAAGTGTTGCAAGCAATAAAAGAGATCTTACATGTTGTCCATGATGTGTTGTCCACAGAATTCCGTCCAAAGATTTGAGTGATGCTGCAAAGAATTTTATTTATTTTCAGGTGGTGATTGGTTGGATAATACGTAACTTGTAAATGTGCGAAGGGCTGGTACCATGAGAATTGTACGGGGGGACCCAATCTGCCTAATCCTCTATGGCGTCCATTTGGCTGTATTGGAGGGATCCACACTGCACTTTGGTTCGGATTTGGTCGAGTTTTCAAACCGAAAATCTGCAAATAAGAAAGTATTAGATGATTGGAAGAGATATTTGAATTAACACACTGGATGTACCTGTTAATGATCGATTTCTGGAGTATACTGGATTTGAAGTCATCAATAGATAGGAGTATTAGTATAGTTTTGGTCGAGTTTGCAAAACGGAAATCCGCAAATAAGAAACCTGAAAGTATGAGTGATTGGAAAAGATACTTGAATTTATATACTGGATGTACCTGTTAATAATCGATTGCTGGAGTACACTGGATTTTACGTCATCAATAGATACGAGGATTAGTATAGGTTAAATAGTTAATTAAGATTTAATTTTGAAAGTAGATAGCCGCAGATTTAATGGATTTTGAAAATTGTTTATAATAGTTAACTTAAATAGTCTCATTTTGTTACATGAAGTTAGTTAGCAGTATTTTGTATAAAATTTTTGGTCAAAATAGATATTGTAAAATAGGAAATAAGTAAATAAGTAGGGACATTAAGATTCAGGAAGCAAATCTTATCGTTGATTTAATACTAGGGAAATCAAAAAAATACATACCTGGTCCAGATTTCTCTATATTTGCACTACTAAAGACACTTGACGCACTTGGACATAACCTTAACCGGACGTGAAGAAAACCCGGAAATAACACCTGTTCTTCATATGGCTGGAGTGAAAGAAATATATTTACGGACTGTTTACAACCCAAGGAAATGCGTTTCAAGAAATTTAGGCCCCGAAATCGACAAAGAAGAAATTTTCCGACACGTGGAAATGGCTGTCAGCATCGATGATTTTTCATAAAATTTATCACGAAAATGAATTTTAATCACTGCACGGACTAATTCAAATTACTCCAAAGAACATGAAGATAAATTTTATTGCAAAAAGTATAAATTTATATTTAAAAATCATAACCGATTCAACCCGATCTGGAAAGGAAGTTGATTTTTCCAGTATAAGACGGAATAGGGGGTGACTTTTATAAAAGGAACGTCCTTGGTAGGTGAAGTTTTCAGTCCAGTTCTAAATTTCATATGAAAAGTGACAGCAACAGTGAACAGTAAAAATAAATAGAGAAAAGTGGAAATAGGGAGTGAAGTGCGAATACGTAAAACGAAAAGGGGGATCAAGAAAATTTTAAGGAGATTCCAGAGCAGACGAACGCGACAGGACAGCAAGAACCAAGAGACAATACAGACGTGACAGAAAAGCGGATAGAGGAATTTGGACAGGATCTTGAGGAATAAGGGAAGCGTTACCAAAGCTAGTAACGAAAAGATAAGTTTGTTCCTTTTTTTGTTATAATTTTTTTTTATTGGCAATTATTTCCTGTCCTGTTTGATTTATAGTATATATTTATATTGCGATATATCGTTCTTTCACATAGGGTACCTTGATTTAATTTTGATTTGGTTTCATTGCTTAAGGTTAATTACACTTTTGGATTAGTTTTGATTTTGATTTGGTTTTCATTACTTAAGTTTAATTATGCTTTTGGGTTTGGTTTTCATTGCTTTAGATTGAATTATGCTTTCGAATCGGTAGTGTGAATTTTACTTTATTTAGCTCTAGATTTTAAATTTTCCTTTCTTGTTGAATAAATAATAAGTGTTTGGAATTTCTTTATTTTTGCTGTGGTGGAAAAAGAGTTCGTGGACTCAAATTAAAAACCACGTGGCGCCCGCCGAGTCCTTTTTGTCAAAGCCCATCCCTTCTCCAGCCTAGCCGGCATATTATATGCTCGCAACATAAG
This sequence comes from Leptarthrus brevirostris, assembly GCA_964036015.1. Taxonomy (NCBI): domain Eukaryota; kingdom Metazoa; phylum Arthropoda; class Insecta; order Diptera; family Asilidae; genus Leptarthrus; species Leptarthrus brevirostris. The sequence goes on from OZ038373.1 coordinate 30,118,305, forward strand.
AGCATAACAAATTTGGCTCCCAACGTGGGGCCAGACGGGGTAAAAAGCACTCGGATTAAACATTAAAATCATAAATCCCAAGAAATTCCATCATAAGCAATCGTATTATGTCAAAACAAGAAGTTGAAATGTGTCAGAACTTTGTTGCAAATTTTACAGGAGAGAGAATTGTTTCGCAAGAATATGTGTGTGTATGAAATGTTTTGATACATTGTGGTGAATATAAATTAAGGCAACATTTCTGATTAATTTGGCAAAAGGGGAAAGTTTGAAAAGTTTATAGCGACTTACCATAAGGGGAAATTACAGTTGTTGTATCCACATGAATTAATTTTCTTTCAGCTTAGTAAAAATAAAAATTTCTTTTTGTTTCAAATAAATGCCACATTAATGCAATATTTAATCTTATTTTATTTTATTTTTCACAATTTCTTGTTTTGTTACCACCATAGCACATCTTAACACGTGGACACCCAACTTGTTTAACACTTTTATTTTATATAGGTTTATTATAAATATTCGAGCGTAACATTGTTACAAATCACGGATTTAAAATTAGTACACTTAATAAATTCACTTAATTGGAACTATTTTTAAATTATTTCGAAGTCATCCGGCAATTGACCATACGATATCACACGCGTCCACTGAATTAGCAACTTACTATTGCTTTCACGATTAACAGTTGACTGGGCAAGTTTATTTTACTACGTTCGGTTCATTGATGAGCGGATTCATCCTGAGAGAGACGTCATGATCTCTAAATCAAATACTCAAAAGCACCTGTTAATCATTGCTAAAGTGGCTTACAGCTGATTTTGATTTTCAAGTTCACAATAACTGATCTTTCCCAGTTATGACCGAGTTTCTCTAAAAGAGTCTACTTCGTTATCACCGAGAAATGTTTACCAACTTTATGGCTAGAAATTTATTGCAGATTCTTATTGTTGTTGTATATACATAAAACTGTTCCTCTGAATATTCCTCAGCCGATTAAAGATAATAATCAACTTCGATTAATATTTGAATAAAACTTGTGGGGACATTTCTGCTCCATTTGTTTTCGCGCGTTAGACACTAATAGTCTGGGTAATAGTCTAGGTAAAATTATTGGGAAGTAAATCGATCGCGATAAATAAATAATTTTTTTTGTAGGCATAATAAGGCTACTCTTTAGTAATCGAAAGGATATTTTTTTTAATCAGAGTAATAGGAACACTTTCTTTGTATCGGGTCCCATGACAGGTTAACCTACAATATTTAGGGTTGTTTATAAAAATTATCGCACAGAAGTTATCGTCGTAATACATTTGATTGTAGTAAGTTTATTTCTTGATTTTTATATGAATAGTTTTGTAAGCTTTGAAGAAGTTAAAGGTTTCTCGATAAAAGCATACTGTAAGTAGTACAGGATTCATATTTTTTTTTCTCAGTAAATACAATCAGCGAATGATTGTATTTCTTTGCCTTGCGTTCGGTTAGTTCGTTTCGGTTGAAATATTTTAGGAAATTTCAGAATTATGCATCCCTTTAGGATAGATAGTTAGGTCATTTTATAGATTTATTATAGTAATTTGAAGTTGGCATATTCATCGAGTGAGGTTCAAGTACTTGAATAATTTTGGATTATTAAAACTTAAATATATTTTACCAAAGTAATAGAGAATTCGCTTGTTGGTTCTTACTGTAAGTTCTACTAGGTCGCACTCATCAACTTTCCCGCTATAAACGAAAATTTTTGCATCGACGGACATTGACAAAAAAAAACAATGGAAATAAACAGGCTAAATCAGGAGGAGTTGGGTTATGAGCATGCGATTAGGGGTATGCCCGTTGGAAGAGTGGATGAAATGAGGGTGAATTTGCGCGCCGCTTTGAAGATGGAAAAAGAAGGCAAAACGTTATTAGTAATCCCATACCCTTCCAAATTCGAAGAAGACCTTGAGGCACTGACGAAGAAGGTCGATGAAGTGAAAGAACTGCTGGAGGCTTTTAATGGTGAATCAGGAAGCCCGGAATACCGGAAAATTGTCACAAAAGTTGAATGGGCTCTAGCAAGACTTGAAAGATGTATTCCAGTGGATGAGCCGCAGAAAAAGGACAAAGCGAGGATCCGCGGAGAGTTAATATTATCTCTAGGTTTTCTCAAACTAAAGGCGGATGGGGAAGAAGACGGAAGTGATTCCACGGATGCTGCGGAGGAACCATCTATGACCACTACGATTTTAACTAGCACACGACAACGTGTACCCTTGTATAAGTGGGATGTTAAATTTACTGGAGAACCGGGACAGTCACTTAATTCGTTCTTGGATAAGGTACAAAAGATGGCGGATGCCCGGGGAATAAATAAGCAGCAGCTTTTCCGATCGGCACTCGATTTATTTACCGGTAGAGCTCTCATCTGGTACCGAGCAAATAAAGCCACGTTTCATTCATGGCTGGATTTAGTTAAGGAATTAAAAAAGGATTCCTCCCTACCGATTATGATGACCGGTTACTCGAGGAAATCAAGAAAAGAACCCAAGGAAGGGACGAAACAATGGGTATGTATGTCGCAATCATGACTAACATGTTCTCGCGGCTGACGGATTCAATAACTGAAGCCCAGAAGTTACGTATTCTGAAAAGGAACATTAGTCCTTTTTATCAAACTCAATTGGGGTTAACAGAAATTGAAAATATTGAGGACCTCGTAGACTTCGGAAGACGCCTAGAATCAGTGCGAGCTTCAGTCGAGGCATTTGTGCCACCACCGTCTAGAAGAAATAATCAATTATTAGAGCCTGATCTGGCATATGTTACTGTAAGTCCTCCTTCTGTAGCAGCTATTAACAGTGGTCATAACTATCGTTCTAATGATGGGAGAGGCCAAAGGTGCTTTAAGTGCGGCAATTGCGGGCATATAGCTAGATTCTGTAGATCGACATTAAGATGTTATGGGTGTGGAGCATCAGGGACCATACGGCCTAATTGTAACAACTGTAAAAATACCAACAATTTAACTCAAACCACGAATCGTGATCATCCGAATCCTCAGGAGGCGGGAAACGTGGGTGGAGCTCGGGTTTAAGCGGCGAACCGAGTTATCCAGAAAGCGCCGCCATTGGAAACAACAAAGACGCTGTTGTAGATAAGTTAGAAAGTTAGGCAAAGGGCATATATAGCACACTAGTGGATACAGTTTTCGAGCAGATGGGAAACGATATGCGTCCTCACTTAGAAGTTAAAATTTTTGGTGTACGATTCCATGGTTTACTCGATTCAGGCGCATCGCGGACAGTAATTGGAGGAAAAGGATGGGATTTGTTGAAAGGTATGAGGCTTAAGCTTGGGGTTGGCGAAGCAAGGAATGTGAGCCTGGCCAATGGGGGAACGGTCAGGGTGCTAGGAGAAATTAGCGTCCCAATTGAATTAGAAGGGTGTGTAAAAGTTTTCAACGTACTCGTGATACCAGAGTTACCCTTATCTATAATCCTTGGTATAGATTTCTGGCGGGAAATGGGCATACAAGCCAATTTTCAGGAAAATTCATGGCAATTTCCAGATTCCCCATTGCACTACCATGTAAATGCTCTGCAATGCCAGTCCAGATTATCATTAGAAGAGAAAAGAGAACTCGACGAAATAGTTATGAAGGCAAAATCTAAAATGGGTACTGGACTGGGCTGTACGAATCAGGTTGAACATGTGATCCAAACTGATTCCCCGCCATTGAAACAAAGGTATTATCCAGTCTCGCCTGTGATACAAAAGATAATAAACGAGGAACTGGATCAAATGCTAGAAATGGGTGTAGTGGAGCCTAGCAATAGCGCATGGGCATCACCGGTTGTAATGGTGAAGAAGAAAGATGGCAAGTACAGATTTTGCGTAGATTTCAGGAAGTTAAACAAAGTCACGAAAAAAGATGCTTATCCTCTGCCCTACGTATCTGCCACTCTCGATAAATTACGTGATGCGAAGTTTATGTCTTCGTTAGACATTAAATCCGCATTTTGGCAAGTGCCCCTCGAAGAGCATTCTAAGCAATATACCGCTTTCACAGTGCCGGGAAGAGGACTCTTCCAATTCCGGCGCATGCCCTTCGGTCTCAGCAATTCGCCAGCGACCGGGCAGAGGCTAATCGACGCAGTATTGTCAGGTAATCTAGAAGATAATGTCTTTGTGTATCTGGATGACGTAATAATTGTTACACAAACTTTCCCGGAGCATAAAAGAATATTAGGAGATGTCCTTGATCGATTATTTAATGCTGGCCTTGTCATCAACTACGACAAATGTGAATTTTGTCGCGCCGAGCTACGATACTTGGGATATGTGGTCGGTGAACAAGGATTGCGAGTAGACCCCGAGAAAGTAAAATGTATTTTGGACATAAGGAATCCAAAGAATGTTTCTGAGGTTCGTAGGTTTGTGGGAATGGTAGCATGGTACCGCAGATTTGTGCCGAACTTCTCCACCATGATTGCTCCGATCACGTCACTGTTAAAAAGGAAAAATAGGTTCATTTGGTCTGAGGAATGTGAGAACGCTTTCAAGTTAGTTAAAAATAGTTTAGTAAGCGCACCAATACTTACTTGCCCTGAGTTTAGTCATCCCTTCATAATTCACACCGACGCATCTGGTTATGGAGTAGGCGCAGTACTTACTCAGCAGATCGCTGGTGAGGACAAAGTAATTGCATATTTGAGCCGGTCGTTAAACAAGAGCGAGCGCAATTACTCGACTACGGAACGAGAATGCCTGGCCGTATTGTGGGCTATCGAGAAGCTACGGCCCTATATAGAAGGCAGCCATTTCACGGTTATAACGGATCACACTTCCTTAGTATGGTTACATAACCTGAAGGATCCCACCGGCAGACTAGCAAGATGGGCCATGAGATTGCAGCAATATAGTTTTGAGATAATACACCGGAAAGGTAAAGAGCACCTACTGCCAGACTGGCTATCTCGTTCAGTACTAGTGATAGATAGTATTGAGGAGGCCACAAGAAAGGAAGACCGATGGCTGATGGAAATGGTCAAAAAAGTTACTGCCAATCCATCTATGTACCCAGATTGGAAATTCGAAAACAACTCCTTATGGAAACATTGCCGCAAACAATACCCTGATTTGGGATACGACAACGATAACTGGAAGCAAGTAGTCCCCAAATATCAGAGAAAAGACATAATCTTCAAGGGACATGACTTACCGACGTCTGGGCACTGTGGAATCCAAAAAACGGTTCAACGAGTAGCGCAGCACTTCTACTGGCCTAAAATGAAGAGCGATATTTCATCATATGTAAAGCGATGCTCTACTTGTCAGTCTGTTAAGCCAGAGTTGAAGAAAACTGCACGTCTTATGGCTTCTCGGATCATCCCTAATACACCATGGGAGACCATAAGCATAGACTTGATCGGCCCCCTTCCTCGATCCAAACGTGGTTTCAAGTATATTTTCACAATAGTAGATTTATTGAGCAAGTTCCCAATACTTTCCCCCTTGCGTTCAGCCAGTGCTAAGACTGTTTGTCAGGTTCTTGAGGAATCCGTGTTTTTAACCTTCGGTGTGCCGAAGACCGTCATCTGTGATAATGGAGTCCAATTTCGTAGCAACGAGTTTAAGAAACTTTGTAGGGATTATGGGTCTAGAATCAACTATACGGCGTTTAACCATCCTCAAGCCAATCCGGCTGAAAGGACGAATCAGGTCATCAAGACCATGCTTCGAGCTTACGTGGCGGAAAACCACCGAGTTTGGGATATGTATCTGGCCAAGGTAGCTTGCGCAATCCGCACGTCTGCTCATGAAGTTCTAAAACTAACCCCATTTTTCGTCAATTTCGGTAGGGAGATGGTAACGCATGGTGAAGAATATAACCGCCAAGAGAATGTCAAAGAATTTGATCCTCATACTAGATCCAAAGCATTAGAAGCAGTAAGAAAAGATGTCAGGGAGAGGCTTTTGAAAGCATCGCAATCCGCAAGACAATCCTACAATCTCCGCAGGAGAGACCAACAGTTTTTCGTAAACGACAGTGTTTTGCGTAGAAATTACGTCCTATCAGATGCCTCTAAATATTTTACTGCCAGGTTGGCACCAAAATTTATTGGTCCGTTTCGGGTGGCAAAAATTGTTTCGCCGTGGACTTATGAATTACAGGATAGTTCGGGTAAAAGCGTCGGCGTTTGGCACTCCAAAGATTTAAAAATATATCATCCAAATGTAGTAGATGAGTAATATAGTTGATGATCGTTTCACGTTTTATTTTAGGATTTCTTTCTATCTATTACTTAACTACATGGGGATAGCAAGTGGGTTTGAAAAGCTAAGGGATTTGAACTGAGATTTCAGGGAAATCTCCGGAGGAAGAGAAGAAAATGTTACGTGCATAATCAGCATGATGAAATCTAAAAGATTTAGACAATAATAAGTGTTGCAAGCAATAAAAGAGATCTTACATGTTGTCCATGATGTGTTGTCCACAGAATTCCGTCCAAAGATTTGAGTGATGCTGCAAAGAATTTTATTTATTTTCAGGTGGTGATTGGTTGGATAATACGTACCTTGTAAATGTGCGAAGGGCTGGTACCATGAGAATTGTACGGGGGGACCCAATCTGCCTAATCCTCTATGGCGTCCATTTGGCTGTATTGGAGGGATCCACACTGCACTTTGGTTCGGATTTGGTCGAGTTTTCAAACCGAAAATCTGCAAATAAGAAAGTATTAGATGATTGGAAGAGATATTTGAATTAACACACTGGATGTACCTGTTAATGATCGATTGCTGGAGTATACTGGATTTGAAGTCATCAATAGATAGGAGTATTAGTATAGTTTTGGTCGAGTTTGCAAAACGGAAATCTGCAAATAAGAAACCTGAAAGTATGAGTGATTGGAAAAGATACTTGAATTTATATACTGGATGTACCTGTTAATAATCGATTGCTGGAGTACACTGGATTTTACGTCATCAATAGATACGAGGATTAGTATAGGTTAAATAGTTAATTAAGATTTAATTTTGAAAGTAGATAGCCGCAGATTTAATGGATTTTGAAAATTGTTTATAATAGTTAACTTAAATAGTCTCATTTTGTTACATGAAGTTAGTTAGCAGTATTTTGTATAAAATTTTTGGTCAAAATAGATATTGTAAAATAGGAAATAAGTAAATAAGTAGGGACATTAAGATTCAGGAAGCAAATCTTATCGTTGATTTAATACTAGGGAAATCAAAAAAATACATACCTGGTCCAGATTTCTCTATATTTGCACTACTAAAGACACTTGACGCACTTGGACATAACCTTAACCGGACGTGAAGAAAACCCGGAAATAACACCTGTTCTTCATATGGCTGGAGTGAAAGAAATATATTTACGGACTGTTTACAACCCAAGGAAATGCGTTTCAAGAAATTTAGGCCCCGAAATCGACAAAGAAGAAATTTTCCGACACGTGGAAATGGCTGTCAGCATCGATGATTTTTCATAAAATTTATCACGAAAATGAATTTTAATCACTGCACGGACTAATTCAAATTACTCCAAAGAACATGAAGATAAATTTTATTGCAAAAAGTATAAATTTATATTTAAAAATCATAACCGATTCAACCCGATCTGGAAAGGAAGTTGATTTTTCCAGTATAAGACGGAATAGGGGGTGGACTTTTATAAAAGGAACGTCCTTGGTAGGTGAAGTTTTCAGTCCAGTTCTAAATTTCATATGAAAAGTGACAGCAACAGTGAACAGTAAAAATAAATAGAGAAAAGTGGAAATAGGGAGTGAAGTGCGAATACGTAAAACGAAAAGGTGGATCAAGAAAATTTTAAGGAGATTCCAGAGCAGACGAACGCGACAGGACAGCAAGAACCAAGAGACAATACAGACGTGACAGAAAAGCGGATAGAGGAATTTGGACAGGATCTTGAGGAATAGGGGAAGCGTTACCAAAGCTAGTAACGAAAAGATAAGTTTGTTCCTTTTTTTGTTATAATTTTTTTTTATTGGCAATTATTTCCTGTCCTGTTTGATTTATAGTATATATTTATATTGCGATATATCGTTCTTTCACATAGGGTACCTTGATTTAATTTTGATTTGGTTTCATTGCTTAAGGTTAATTACACTTTTGGATTAGTTTTGATTTTGATTTGGTTTTCATTACTTAAGTTTAATTATGCTTTTGGGTTTGGTTTTCATTGCTTTAGATTGAATTATGCTTTCGAATCGGTAGTGTGAATTTTACTTTATTTAGCTCTAGATTTTAAATTTTCCTTTCTTGTTGAATAAATAATAAGTGTTTGGAATTTCTTTATTTTTGCTGTGGTGGAAAAAGAGTTCGTGGACTCAAATTAAAAACCACGTGGCGCCCGCCGAGTCCTTTTTGTCAGAGCCCATCCCTTCTCCAGCCTAGCCGGCATATTATATGCTCGCAACATAAGAGCATAACAAACAATAACATACCAATATTAAATTTTTTGTTGATGTGTTGTCTTTTTTTACTTCTTAGTAATGTTGATATTTTCTTTCTTCTTAAAGATGTATTTTGAAACGTTGAATTGTTGCTTGATGGATGGATGGTTGCTTTTATAACGAGATTGTTTTGTCTCGGTGTTGTCTTGCAGAACTTGTTGCTTGATAGATGGATGATTGCTTTTTATAACGATGATGTTTTGTAGAACTTGATGATTTTTAAATAATGAGGATACCTTACCACGGGTGGGGGGTACCTCTTATTTAAAATGTTGCTGTTTGATTTTTTTTTTAAAACAGAGAATACCTTACCTTGGGTAGGGGGTATCTCTGTTTTTAATGTTTTTGAAGATGGCTTCTGCTTCTTATGTTGATCAGAAAGTACCTTACCTTGGGTAGGGGGTACTTCTGATTTAAATTATTTTGCTTTTGGAGTCTTCTGTTTGTAAGAAACCAGGAAGTACCTTACCTTGGGTAGGGGGTACTTCTGTTTCTAAAATTCCGAAGTCACTAATGTTGTGACCGGAATGTCGGGGTCACCAATGAAGTTGTTTGTATAGGATTGGAGCCAAATTGAATCGAGGGAAGTCCCTTCAGTTGTGGGGCCTCAAATCCTAGCCCTTCTTTATATCTAGAAATGGTCTAGATACATTTTATTAAAAAAAAAAATATTTTCATTTTAATAAGGAAAAAATTTTTAAATTTTTTTAGTTATTTTAATTGTTACCACTTCGGTTGTTCTGGCTAGACTAAAATTATTTACAATTTATTTTGTATCCTACTTTACGTTATATACATAGATAGTTTGTTAAAATTTTCTTTGTATTGAGTACAGTATTTTATTGTCAATGAATAAATGATTATGATAATTTTTAAAGTGTTTGTGTTTCACACTATTCAAAATTTATCGAAGTGTACAGGTTGACTAAAATATTTTTGACAGTACAGTCTGATTGGATATTATTAAAGTAGATTTTAATATAAATATTTTATTAATAATATAATCAAATAATAAACTTTTACTTAAAATATAAAATATTAAATTTGTAGCTACTGCTATACACCCACCCTATGGTGGGAAGATTGAAGTCACCAAAAATCAGGATGTCATCCGTATGAAGCAAAGAGTGACGCAAATTGACGCCGTGCAAATCGTAAGCTAGAGATGGAGAACAGGGAGGAATGTAAACAACCAAAACAAACAGTCTCCTGGCAAGAGACTATGGATTTAACAAATCTTTTGTAAGGCGTATATGACTTTTCCGAATTTAAATTGAAGTTGTTAATTTTATTGACTTACTTCCGAAAACTGAGTTCAAGGTGTCGTGCGCGCATGTTGTTTGAAAGATTAATAATACAGAATTACGATAATTATAACTGCTTATTTAGACGTTTATTAATCGCTGAACTTTTGTTTTACGAAAAGAACACAAATTAAGTGAATTTCAAATTTGACCTAACTCAAACTTAGCTATGGTAAAAGTCGTTTCTGAATAATAAGACTATATTGCGACGTGCAGGTTCTTCCCGAATATTAAGTTCAAATAAATTTAACAAAAAAAAGGAAATAGTTTTGTTGGAAATTAACTTGGCAGGAGAGCGTTTTGTCTAAATTATTGAGACCTACTTAATTAATAATTTTCGGTGATCATTTATTAAATACTAGACTTTAAGCATCTGTTTTAATATGTCGACAGCACAGTTTAATAAACTTCTAGACATATTGGAAACTCAAGCGGCAGCTTTAAAGGAGTGAACTGACACTATTAAAACTACATCTAACTAAGGTGCGGCACTTTGTAACGACCTTCATACACATACAATGCGAACATTGTACTTTCCGCGATGAGTTTAAGACACTTAAAAAGTAAATGAGTGACGCGTCAATTTTAGGTGCCTCGGCATTCGCCCAAAGAGTAATGAAGAAAGTTAGTGCTTATTCGAGCATGAAACCAATTGCTGAAGCAGTTAGTACCCCCAAACCTTTGACTTATAATGATCGGCCTATTTCTGTACCTGAAACACACCCAAGAGCCGCTTAGGAAAAAACCTATCATAATAGAAAATCCTGCTTCTCGTAATAGTAGAGGCATCGTACAAAGGCCTCCACTTTCACCAACGGAGTTTGACGGGGAAGTCCCTGTGTCTCGTTATAAAACGCATTTTACCGCGGTCGCCCGAGCTTACTGCTGGAGTGATGAAATGATGGCTGTTTACCTAGCTGCCCATTTGAGAGGACCGGCTCTGATTTTTTATGAAACTCTAAATTCTAAAATTCGAGAAAGTTTCGAAAGGTTAAGTCGTGCGTTGGGTATAAGATTCAATACGGATTACCACCATTCGGTCAGTCATATTCAGCTTAGAGCCAGGGTTCAGAAGAATGGGGAGAGCGTTGCGGAATATGCTACGGATATCTGCAGCGCCTTACTCATATCACGTTTTCGGATTGCCCAGAGAGTGCAAAAGATAGAATGGCTTTAGAGCAATTTCTCGACGGAATTTGGATTCTTGATGTTTAAGCAAGTGTGCGTGCACCTTCCACATTTCAAAAAGCTTAACAGGCGGCTATTCAAATAGAGGCAAATCACCGAACTACTAGAGGAACAAGAAGACATATCCGAGAAGACGTTCACCATCCAATCATAAAAATGATGGTCAAACAGCAACGGTCAACACTGTCCATGCGATGTCGGGAAATGCGACCGAGCTAGCCTAGCTCAGTCAGATGCCAGAGCCCCTCTAATTGGCACCAACTCCTTTATTAGAAATTAAACTACCCTGCGTCTATGTGGAACTATTCGATTACTTAACTTGTGGCGAAGATTCGGGTTTATAACTTGTGAAGGAAGCCAGAGTGATGCTTTCTTCCACTTTGCTAACATATTACCATCGTCTAATAGCCCTCAGCGAAGATAACCATAATACTTTAGACCAATCTGCAATACGACAACGAATAATAATATTATACCTCAATGTGTTGCGATCACCATTACTACACTCCAAGATGTGTCTTGAAACGCCGGTCCGCTGATCTCGAGGAGCGAAGACCAGCACACCCATTAAACACTCCGAATGAAGCACTTGTCGAAACCTACCGTCTCTTACAAAATGAAGCGAAAGGGGCAAACAAACCCAGTGGGCGAGCTGTGCGCAAATAAGGGGAGGTGCCGGAATTAAAAAATGTCCAATCAAATTTCAATTCAAAATGTTTTATTAAAAAATTCAAAAATTCAGAATAAATAATTCATTATTATCACTTAATCCTTATATCACAGTCAGTTCAATAATAATTCAATAAATATAAATTCAAAGAAAAAGAAATAATTTAAATAATTCCAAAAGAATCCAAAACTTGATTTAGTGCTGTTTGGTGGTTTCCTGAAAAAGAAGAAGATATTTATCAAAAGAAATTCAAAATTATGTTTTTGAATTGTAAAATAGAATTAATTTTCTATTTCGATGGGATGCAGAATTAAGTTTCTGCGAGAAGAATACAGAAATAAGTTTCTGTGATAGGATTTATAAAAGTAAGTTTCTGCGACAGGAAATTTCCAAATTAAGTTTTGAAAATCACAGGTGGGATTGTTTCAGTTGAATACTGATCAAGAAATGAGGTGCAATACTGAAAATTCTGGTAAGTTTTTATTTTGAAAAAAAAAATATTAATTTATTAATTTTTGGGTTATATCAGCTGATAAATTTTGTTGGAGAGATGGTCGGAGAAGACTGGAGGATTAATATTCACTTCCCGTGCATTTAGATAAGAATTTTAAATTATAACCTTAAGTTTACTAACGTTTTTTTTTATGGAAAATGCAGTATTTTCTTTTCATCCTTACCATCTTCGTGGAAACTTTTCCAGGAAGATCTCATCGGTAAAAGTTTCTGATGCATTCCCATGGGGTTTTGTTTTGCTTTAGTAATTGCAGCACTATTGGAGTTGCATTGATTAGTGGTTCCAGATCTTGTGGGATACCTGTGTCGCCTATTGGTGGATCCTGGAATTGGATAGGTGAATCGATGATATCCGATGTACCTGTTTGACTCACCTGGTGGTGTTGGCAAGATGTTTAGCGCTGCTACTTTCGGTGTTGATGCCATTGATTGATTTTATAATGCCTTTGGTGGTCTGTTAACCTGAGGTCCTAGGTCTAGGCCTGGTTGGAATGCGTATTCCTGGGAGGGACTAGATCGGTCTCAGCTTAAAGGAAATCCTTCTTATATGACGACAACGTTTTTCGTATTGGGGATGACAACTTCTGGCTTTCAAAAGGTCTATGTTTCGTCATGATTGGTGACGAGTGAGGTTTGAAAACTACTTATTTTAATCGTCGTCCTGTTCCTTTTGGTCCAGTGACAGTTGCGATCTCTTTTTTCACCTTTTCTTTTGGCACGACACCCGGCTTGGTCGGAGTTCCTTTTATAGGGGAAACTGGTGCAGGAATATCAGTCATTTCATCCAATTCTCTTTTTGGAGTATTTGATGGAGTGGTCAACGAATCCAAGGAATCAGAATTGAATAATTCCAAAAATTAATCCATTTTGCCAGAAAAAATAAAATATTTTAAGAAAAAACTCAAAAAGACACTTTTGAAACTTTATAAAATTTTCAAAACTAAAGTGAATTTTGGTGGGTTTTTCATATATATAATAAACGAAAACTTAGTGTTGCCAAGATGGTCAATGTATAAGGCAGAGTGGTTTATTATTGTTTGGATAAGTCGGAGAAAGGGAGAGGACAGAACTTGAGCGAGTTAAAATATTTTTTGAAGTTTTAATTGTTACTGCTCGTACTAAATTGTTATGATCAGTATGAATTTCAGTTATTCGTTTTAATGTCCAATGTCCTATTGGTACTTGGTCTTCTTTTATTAATACGAGAGTGTCTATTTTCAAATTTTCCTTTTGGGTTTTTCATTTTTGTCGTTGTTGTAGGGTGTGAAGGTAATCTCTTGACTACTGCTTCGAAAAATTGTGAGGGAGCCACTGGATTTATTGCCATCTCTTTAAAGGATGTTCGTTTGGATTAAGTGGGGGAGGTTCAAATACAGATAGGTTATGACTGCCTGTCAGGAAGTGGCCAGGGGTAAGGACATTGTAGTCTGTGGCATCATTAGAGAGCGGAGAGAGTGGTCTAGCATTTAAGCATGCTTCTATACGAACTAATACTGTATATAATTTTTCGTATGCGAGCTTTGTGTTTCTGATAGTTTTATACAGATGGCGTTTAGTGGATTAAATTCCAGATTCCCACAATCCTCCGAAGTGAGATGCTGCAGGAGGGTTAAAGTGCCAAGTTGCGAGCATTAAGTAGCCAATAAGAATTACGTAGTGTGTTTAATACAACTGCCTCCATGCAGAGTGTAATTGTGAATATGGTTGATAAGGATATGAGTAACATGGTGGTTATTTGGGAGGATTATAGGATATTTTAGGTTATAATTGTGAGGGAGCCACAATATACTTGTAGGATATTCTCAGAGTCTAGTATTGGATTGAGTGAAAGAATTCGACTTTTTTTATGAAGTGGCAGATTTTTTTGTAAACATGTAATTTCGGTAGAAAAAATAATTTGGGGACTGAAAAGTATTGTGTGGTTGTTTATGAATCTAAGGCAGTATGTGATTATACGAATAGTTTTCTGGAATGATGAGTATTTGGTTAGTAAGACTATGTGTTCGTCAATGGTATTAGTGAGTGTTTTCGATTTTTTAAATTCCAATGCAGTTTGGATATTTGTGTTCTGTTGGGACCAAAATTTCTCCTCTTTATGTAACCAGTGTGGTCCGTTACATCATATTGCAGTTGTTAATAATGCTTTTGGCAGAATTCCTGTTGAAACTATGTCTGCAGGGTTTTGTTTCGATGGGACGTGTTTCCAGATTGCATCTGGTATGTTCTCGTGTATTTCGGAGACACGATTGCCTACGAATGTTTTGCAAGTTGATGGATGTTTCCGCAACCATGCCAGAGCTATGTTAGAGTCTGTCCAGGCTGTCACTTTGATCTCTCTGAGCTCTAAATAGATTGTAACTTGTGTTATCAGTCGAGATAGTTAAACAGCGCCACATAACTCTAGACGACGCAACGAAACTGGTTTGATAGAAGCGACTTTGGTTTTCGCTGTAATTAGTTGATATCTGGAATTGTTATTTCCATGTATTTTTAAATATAGTACAGCTGAATAAGCGTTATTGGAAGTATCGCAAAAACCGTGTAGCTCTATCTGGGCTCATATCCCAGCCATCTTGGAATTTGAATATCTTGCAATGTATTCAGGTCCCAGTCACACTTTGTAAGCCAGAGTTTTTGTATTAAAATGTTGGCTGTTATTATACATGGTGCCAGCCATCCTAATGGATCGAAGAGAGATGAGACTTCAGAGAGTATTATTCGTTTTGTGTACGTATTAGTTGGTTCAGGAATTTTAACATTAAAAGAGAAATGATCTGTCGTTGGATGCCACCGAATGCCGAGAGTTTTAATGGACTCGTGTTCTGAGAATTCTAAGTTCGTTTTTAGCTCACGGTGTTCAAGGGGTATTTTATCTAGCAGATCTGGATGGTTGGCAGTCCATTTGCTCAAATTAACATTTCCTTTCATTCAGAGCGTAGTCCTTTAATTCTTCATTTGGAGTATTTCTCCAAATTATTCTTTGGAAATTCTGGTGTTTAGGTGCCACTTGGATCATCCTATACATTTTTTCAATGTCAGCTATGAATGCGTATTTATATAATCGCCATCGTAACAGGGTGGTCCAAAGAGTTGGTTATATAGTTGGCCCAATCAGCAGTTGCTCATTTAGAGACTTTCCATTTGACGTGCGTGCTGAAGCGTTGAACACAATTCTTAGCTTTGTTGTTGTACTCTCTTTGAGTACTGCGTGGTGTGGTAAGTAATAAAAGGGGAAATTGGAATGGAAGTTTTTTTCTGTTTGTAATTGTGTAGGGGGAATTAATTTCATGCGCGCATTCATTGATACAAGTTTTATATAGTTTACATAGCTCTGGATTATTAGAGAGTTTTTTCTCTATTTGCAGAAATTACCTGACTGCCATATTTCTTGACTAACCGAGCTGCGGTGCAATTTGGCCTTTGAATGGTAATTGCACTTCGTATTTTCCGCAGGGCAAACGAGTTGTTGTTTCTTCATACAGTTTTTCACA
Organism: Leptarthrus brevirostris; assembly: GCA_964036015.1. Taxonomy (NCBI): domain Eukaryota; kingdom Metazoa; phylum Arthropoda; class Insecta; order Diptera; family Asilidae; genus Leptarthrus; species Leptarthrus brevirostris. The sequence goes on from OZ038373.1 coordinate 30,133,945, forward strand.
TAGGTGATCTTCTGGTGATTGTTTAGAGCCAATGTGACAATCTTCGATTTCCAAAAATCGTTTTAACTGATTATCAAAATCAGTTTTTACAGTAGTCTGAGTGGTTAATACTGTCATGAGGATATTCTTTGTTTCTGAGATTGCTCCCTGTCCAAACATAGCTACATTTACATTTGCTTAAAATTTCGAATCTTTAATTTCAAATATAAATTGTCAGTTACAATCAACCAGAGCTGTTCATAGTTTGTTTGTAAATATCAGAAATCATTTGCATTGTATCACAGTTACATTTTGTTGTTCTTGAAAATATTAAAACCGCTAGCAGAAATTTGCTTCGAATATTGGATTGAGTGAGTTGAAAGTCTTCTTGTTGTTGGTCTTTGAAGAGTAAAGACGTGCTTTGGTTGCTCTCACTAATAAAGTTCAGTTAATAGTGAAATTTGTTGTTTAATTTAGTTAATTTTCTAAAAAATTCAAATTGCAAAAAATCTGGCGCTCAAGAAAAAGTTTAAATTAATTCGTTGTTGAGACAATAAACTGATAAATTAGTTATGTGCATAACCGCGTGTCTAGTGAACTTTTTACTAATTTGAGTGCCTATCGAACATATCTTGACAAAATAAGTAATTTAGAAAGGATTAATGCTGAAATAAAGGAAATTTGGTTACATCGCTTCGAAAAATTTCGCAAATTTTCATGATTGGAAATTCCAGGTACATCACACATGGTCTGTACTTTGCCACAGCAGGTGACTGGGGATCAATACAGCAAATTTTAATAAACCAAAGTATTGATTAATATTTGTAAATTTTACTTAATTTGGAGATTTCAGCTTTAACATAGATAAGTACTCTTGCATTTGGTAAGCACATATTGTAAAAGATTGACATTGTATTGAATTCGGTAAGCTCATTTGCAAAATTTATATGCATGCATTTCACTACAACAAAATATTAAATAAACATATTTGTGATATATTGTGATCAAACTAAAAATCATTTATTGCATAATTTACTTCATTGATCAGCGAACTTAACAGTGCAGTTGTTTTAATACCAGTTTATAGACATATACATAAACAGTGAACTTATATAATATACTAGGCAAACAAAAAGACTTATTTATAATCGTATATATCGTGTACAAACTATTAAATCGTATACAAATTACGACCGTGGTGATAGATTTTATCGTGATACGGTTTAAATAATAACTTCGATTCGTTGAATTACTAAATAATAGCTTGATTATTAATAGTATAAAGAATTTATACAAAATGAGTCAAATACCAGATGAGGTTAAGCAGCAACTTGACGAGTTGAAATCTTTACGGCAGATACGTTAAGTGCCACAGAGCTCGAATGTAGATTGGGAATTTTGGAGTCATATTGGAAACTCATATTGTCGCATCAAACGGCCATAGAAAAACTCACACCAGATGATCTAAGCAATGCTGCTATGCGAGGTGATCTGGAAGATCTGTACTGTGAAGTCAAATCAAAAATATTGCCATTAATGTCTAGCACGGGCAGATTAAGCATGTCAGAGGGTAACATTTCCCTGGTAGTCCCCTCTACATCCAAAGCAAAATTACCGCCATTAAAACTGTCTCAGTTTTCAGGCAAATATTCCGAATACCCTAAATGTATAGCAAAATTCAACAAATTAGTGAACGATGATCCAGAAAAATCAATCACGGAAAAATATACTCACTTACTAAATTGTTTATCTGGACCAGCGCTTCGGGCAATAGAATCGTTAGGTACTTCTGCTGTCACTTATACTCAAGCACTGGATAAGTTAAAGGAACGCTTTGACAATGAATGTTTGATATTCCAAGAACATATTTCTGAAATCTTTGATTTGTCCAAAGTTTCTAAAGGTTCCGCCAGCCAGTTGCGTACTTTAGTCGACAAAATCAGTGCTCATCTCTGTGCCTTGCGAGCACTTGGAACTGATACCAAGTTCAAGCTCGTTGGGATGAAGCTATAGATTACGACAAGTTTCCAACCTGGGGTGTTTGTGAACAGGTGTTGAGTCGACGTTGCCAGTTTTTGGAGGCACGGGAGAAGAAGTTAGTTCACGTCCATGGCAATCCACAATCCTTTCAAAGAGCTAAACCTGGTAATACCCATAATCATAAAGGACCTACGACGCTAAAGGTCACAGCCGCCAGTTGTGTGCTTTGCTCTGACTCAACTCATAGTATGGGCAACTGCCCCCAATTCAAACAATTGTCCGTTTTAGAACGATTCGAACTTGCGAAAAGACACTCTTTATGCCTCAATTGTTTAACAAAGGGACATACAATAAAAAGCTGTCGCTCAAGTAAATGTAGAGTATGCTTCCGCCCACACCACACTTTGTTGCACCGATTCCCTCATGCAACTCCTACTTCGTTGTCAAACATTATTGACATAAGACAAAGGTCTGGGACTACGTCAGCTACTGGGCAAGTCAAATCTTTAACGCCGTCAACCCTGTGCTCAGCAGTACAAGATTTAGAAGCAAAGGCCTCAAGAGGCCATGTGTTTTTAGCCACAGCAATGGTGAGAATCAAGGACAAGGCTGGCTGTTTTCATTTCGCTAGAGCTCTGCTGGACTCTGCATCGCAGTTGAATTTTATCACAAGCGATCTCGCACACAAATTGGGTTTAAAACGTAATCGAAACAATGCTGATATTAGCGGAATTGGGGACGTCGTGTCTAAGGTGTTATATGAAACCCAATCAGTAGTGAAGTCGCGAGTCAACGAGTTCCATATGGACATGAATATGTGGATATTGCCATCCATTACCGGGCTTCAGCCTGAAATAGAAATAGATGTACAAAGTTGGAAAATTCCTCCCAATTTGGAATTAGCAGATACTAACTTTCACAAGCCGCAACCTAGCGATATGTTGATTGGTGCTGACAAATTCTTTCAACTGCTCTCTGTCGGTCAAGTTAAACTTTGCAATAATCTTCCCATCCTACAAAAAACACTATTCGGGTGGATTGTGTGTGGAACTTACACGGTTTCGTCAGCTGTAACAAATATTTGTAATGTAGCATCTCTTATTGAGTCAGTACAAGCCGAAGACAATCTCAATTCACTTGTTGAAAAATTCTGGAGGTCCGAAAGTCTAGACTCAGAGTCATATAAACTCACCGAAGAGCAAAAAGTATGCGAAGATTTATTTATTCATACGATAAAGAAGACGGAAGAAGGCCGGTTTATGGTTAAATTGCCTTTAAAAGCATCAGTCTCATCGCTAGGAAATTCGTTTGACATCGCTAAGCGTAGATTTCTCTTACTTGAAAAACGATTGCCTAAGTACGCAACCCTACAAACGGAATACGCTAAATTTCTGCAGGAGTATCAGTCCTTGGGTCACATGGAGCTTATTTCACCACATATTCTCTCACCAAATCATTATTATATGCCTCATAGTTGTGTTCTTCGTCCACATAGCTCATCCACCAAGCTTCGACATATTGACGGTTGGCCCAATAGTTCAGAATGATTTATTCTCTATTTTATTTCGATTTCGCTAGTGGAAATACGCATTAACCGCTGATATATGCAAAATGTATCGCCAGATACTAGTATATCCCGAAGATAGAGATTTGCAATGTATCTTGTGGAGAGATCGAAGTACTGATGAGCTCCAAACCTTTCGTTTAAAGACCGTCACTTACGGCACAGCTTCTGCGCCATACCTTGCGACTCGCTGTTTAAGCCACTTGGCAGATATTCATGCTACATTATTTCCATTGGCGCATAAGGTAATAAAAGAGGACTTCTACGTCGATGACCTCTTTACTGGAGCTGATACGGAATCTGCAGTAATTGAACTTAAAGATCAAATTCAGGGTATACTGGCAGCAGGTCAATTCGATTTAAAAAAGTGGTACTCCAACGCTGACTCATTGTTGAAGCAAGTACCAGAAACTCACAAAAAAGAACTTATAACAATGCATGACTCAGAAGTAATTAAAACTCTTGGAATAACATGGGATCCTATCGCTGATCAATTTTTGTACAGTCATACTCCTGTCAAACGAACTTCTTCAAATGTAACAAAACGCAGCATAACATACTTTCAGACATGGCTAAGTTATTTGACCCATTGTGACTACTTAAATTGCATTGGGATGAATCTCTCCCTTTTGAACTCTGTACACGATGTCAAAATTATTTGAAGGACTTAGAAAATTTGCATAAACTTCGTATACCACGATTTGTTTAATCCACGGCTGACATACGACATTTAGAAATACACGGCTTTTGTGATGCCTCTACACGAGCATATGGGTGTTGCTTATATGTCAAAAGCGTCGATATTCATAACAATGTTTCAGTCCATCTTTCAGCACCTTCTAAAATAGTACGCACTTTACCGTGTTTGGAACTTTGTGGAGCGGACCTTCTTTCTCAATTACTGTCCAAATGTCGTGGATTTTTCAGGACACCGATCAAAAATATATTTCTTTGGACCGATTCTGTGATAGTGCTGGGATGGCTAGCGTCACATGCATCAAATTGGAAGCCATTTGTTGGAAACAGGGTCTCTGCAATACAAGAGGTGATGAAGGAGGCGATTTGGCGACATGTTCCAAGCAAATCAAATCCTGCTGATGTAATATCGCGAGGAGCTTCGGTGAACGAGCTGCAGAATTCAATCTGGTTTACAGGACCTAACTTCTTACATGAATCATATGAAGATTGGCCAAATCGAGTAGCAAAATGGGATGATCTACCTGGGTTATAGTTGAAGAATCTTTCTTACAATTAATATATAAATGGAGCAGTTTCACAAAAATTCGGGGAATTTTTGGATACGTTTTTCGAATTAATTCATAATCTCAAACAAAGGAAAAGGAACGAGAGTATGGCTAAAGGAGATTTACATGCTACAGAACTAGAAACTAGCTTTTAAAAAAAAAAAAAAAAAGTTCGCGGAGGACATTCAATCATTAAAGGGGGGAGAATTTGTTCGCTCTAATAGGTCACTTCACACGCTAGCTCCCTTTCTTGATGAACAGGAACTTTTACGTGTTGGAGGCAGATTAAACAACGCAAATCTTCCTTATGCAGTAAAACATCCTCTTCTGCTGCCAAAGAAAAATCCATTTGTTAAAGCCTATATCACTTACTTGTACCGAAAGAATTTCCGTGCCGGTTTGCAAGCCTTGGTTGCGCTGAGTAGACAACAATGTTGGATAGTCAACGCTAGGGAAACTTCTAGACGAGTTGTCAACGAATGCATTCACTGTTTTCGCTACAGGCCAAAGCTAGCACAGCAAATAATGGGAAATATTCCGGAGCATCGATTGGTTGGATCAACAGCTTTCGAAAATGTTGGAGTCGATTTTTGCGGACCACTCACTACAACGTACAAAATGCGTAGTAAACACACGAACAAATCTTACATTGCCGTCTTCGTTTGTTTCCTTTCCAAGGGCGTCCATTTAGAGGTGGTATCTGATTTGTCATCCGAGGCTTTTCTAGCAGCTCTAAAGCGTTTTGTTGCTCGTCGAAGACTACATTGCGACAACGCCACAAATTTCGTGGGATCCAGACGATAGTTAGCTGAATTAAAAAGGTCCTTCATGAGCCAGGAAGTACAAACCAACATCATGAATTGGTGTGCCGAAGAGGGCATCGAATTTCATCACATTCTTCCAAGGGCACCACACTTCGGCGGCATATGGGAAGCCGCCGTGATGGCAGCAAAATCACATCTCATTCGAACCATGCAGAATGCTATTTTAACCTTTGAAGAGCTGACTACAGTTTGTTGCCAAATAGAAGGTATTCTAAACTCTCGGCCGATCTGCAAGCTATCGTCAGACCCTAACGATGAAGAGGTGCTAACTCCCGCACATTTCTGGGGCCAAGCTCCGCTACATTGTATTTTAGAACCAGATATCTCCAATACCAAGCTTTCACTAGTACATAGGTGGAGACGCATTTCAGTTGTCCAACAGCATTTTTGGAAACGTTGGTCTACCGAATATCTTTCTTCTCTTCATTTCAGATATAAATGGAAGACTGCGGCGCCTAACGCATTAGTTAGTTCTTTGGTACTGGTCCACGACGATAATCTTCCCCCTCAAAAATGATTGTTGGACAAAATCCTTAGCGCTATTCCTGGAAAAGACGGCAAAGTTCGAGTAGTGGACTTACAAATTCGGACTGGAGTGATCAGGCGTCCCGTCCACAAAATAGCACCACTTCCTCTACCAGAAAATGAGAGATTGGCGGGCGGCATGTCAAAACCTAGCTACATTTACATTTGCTTAAAATTTCGAATTTTTAATTTCAAATATAAATGTCAGTTACAATCAACCAGAACTGTAATTATCATAGTTTGTTTGTAAATATCACAAATCATTTGCAATGTATCACAGTTACATTTTGTTGTTCTTGAAAATATTAAAACCGCTAGCAGAAATTTGCTTCGAATATTGGATTTAGTGAGTTGAAAGTCTTCTTGTTTTTGGTCTTTGAAGAGTAAGGACGTGCTTTGGTTGCTCTCACTAATAAAGTTCAGTTAATAGTGAAATTTTTTGTTTAATTTAGTTAATTTTCTAAAAAATTCAAAGTGCAGAAACTCTTGTGCTCAACATCCATCCTAGTTTTGTATTTTGAGCTGTAGGTGTGTTGAAAGTTCTCCTTTTAATTGCATTTATGATAATGTTGGCATAAATGTCAGCTCCGAGAAGAATGTCGATCTCTGCTGGAGTTGAATAAGTAGGGTCAGCCATAGAAAAGATATGTTTGTGTGTGTGTAGTAAATCTTTTTTTTTTTCGATTATCAACATGTTTACTTTCATTTTAAAATTGCAGTGTAGTGAATTGATGCAGACTGTAGTTTGTTTTGAGCTCATGTGTGTAGGAGTTGTGCCAAGCCCAATTAGTTGGTGATTTGTTGGCAATCTTTTGAGCTGTGGTCGTTTACAGGCCCTTTCTGTTATAATGGATACTTGTGATGCAGAGTCTATTAATGCTCGACAGATCGTTGTAATTCCAGATGGGGTAGTAATATTTATTAATGCTGTAGAGAGTAAAGCTCTTTTCGTATTAGAACTCAAAACATATTGAACTTGTTGTTCATTAGCTTCGATAGTCGATGGAGACTTATGTGTTGGCTTCATTTTTGATTCGGTGGTTGAATTTGTATTTGAAAAGCTTTGTTCATAGTGAAGCAAAGAATTGTGATTTTAGCTACAGTGAAAACATTTTTTGTTACTAGGACATTGTGAAGTTGGATGGTGGGACGAGAGAAAATGTTTGCACAAGCGTTTGTTAGTAGCAATTTCATGTCGTTGTCGAATGCTTAAATTTCTAAATGTGGGGCAATGGAAAATAATATGGCTTTCTCTGCAATGGCAACAAAAGGTTGAACTCTTACTTTTGTTTAAGAGTCCATACGTTGGTTTAGGGCGAAAATTTTTCTTTCCTTCGTTTAGAGCTTCAAGCATTCTAAATCTCGTTTCGAGAAATGTAGTGAATTCTGTATAAGTTGGGAGTTCAGTTTTGTTTCGTAACTCTTGTTCCCAATGATAATGATTCTCTTGTGGTAATTTCTGGATTAGTATGTGGATCAAGATGGCGTCCCATTTGTCCGCGGGTAATTCGAGAGCTTGTAGCTCATGAATACATTCCTCAGTTTTATCTAAAAACGATTTAATACTGGTGGATGTCTCAGTTTTAATTTGAGACTGGCTCAGGATATCCTTCAATTGTTGATTTACGAGAGATCGTTATATCTCTTCGTGAGAAGTCCCATGCCTTGTCATAATTGCTCTCAATTACGTCAAAATATCGTAGAAGCCTTTCTGCTTCCCCAGAGAGATTTGCTTTTAACCAATGCAATTTTTGGACCTTGCTCAGATTTTTATCTAAATCTATTAGGGCGGAGAATAAATCCTAGAAAGATCTCCATATTTTGTAGTTGCTATATTACGACCACTTCAGGTGTAACTTGGCTTAGCTCAGGTTTGGTGTGGGCCGTATTCTTCGTTATTAACAAAAAAACTTTTACAAAACATTGATTTGGGCGCCATGTGGTTTTTATGAGTCCACGAACTCAAGAATAATTAAGATTTAACCACTATGTAACAAGTTATAAAATTTATTCAAATAAAAGAAGGTTTCAAATATTGTTCGGGTACAAATCTCGGCAAAATCAAAACAAATCGATCACTATCTCGCAAATGAAACTCAAATTTAAAAAAAAATTACGTTAAGGAAACAAAAATCACAAAATGAAATTCAAATCTAATATAAATTAAAAACGTCTAATATTTAAATCATTGAAAAATCAAAAAATTTAATCAAGTACAAGTTTAAATAAAATCTAAGGAAAAATGAAGAGAAGTATGTATAGCCGAAGTACGAAAGAGATACGCACACGAGCAGAAAAAAAATTAATAAATCTATGAAATCTGTTAAAAAGAAAAGAAAACCAACTTATCATTGTTTTTTCTTTTGTTCCTATAAAATCCTTGACTTTTCCAGGTCTTTCCCTTCACTGTAACGGATCCTCCTTCCTTTTTTCTTGTGCTTGCTTTGATTTTCTTCAAACGTTCTTTCTAACTGGTATATTCATTCGCTTTCTTGAACTCTTTCTTTTTTTTTCTTTTAACTTTTCGAAAAAAATTTATCCGAGTACTTCACTTCACTTCTCTAGCTGACAAAATGGAACTCTTCCTTCACATACCAAAGCCGCGGATTTATAGGTTTTTGACCCCTATTGGAAAATAGCTTCCATTTTCACGTGATTTTCCAAAGTGATTTATATTACTCCATTTTAATAAAATACTTTTTAATTAAATTCAGTTTTCCATTTTTAAAATCTTCCTTGGCATCAATGATTCCCTTTGTATATTGTAGAAAAATTATTAGTCCCTTTTATTTTCGAATAATTGCCCATTAAAGATCTTTTGACAGGTGCATTCACGTGCTGCAAATTTCCTTTTCCCGGGGTTTCTCAAGTTAAATTTCGCATAAATCTCTGGCTTTGGGTTGGGATTGTTCTCTCTTATTTATTAGTCTCTTCAAAAACATAAAGTACAAGGTAAAAATCGGGACATTTCAGGACATAAGTTAGGTGCTTTTATACTACGAATTCTGGCACACTTTCAGCTCCGAGAAAGCTCTGGTTAACGTTATTAATTACGTGATATTCTGATTTTTTACAATTCAAAAGATAAGTTTGAATTTCGTGCTTAAAATTCTTAAACTAAAATACTACAATTCAATATGACATGTTCAGATATATTTGTTTATATATATATTTTTTTAAAAAGTTTAATAATTGCGATGTGACGATGATCCGCAGTGTAAAGTTTAAAGTCAGAGACTTGTTCAATAAAAGCTAGAGGGGCGTCTGTGGATAAACTGGACAACGCAGGTTTGTGTAAGATTATTTCGCCTTCTATCTGATCGATTATCTAACATATCTTTTAGAAACTTAGTATGTCTGATGTGCTCTTGGGGAATGCAAGGAAGCTGATGGACATTTACATTTACAAACATTGCATTTCAGTTCCCGTCAGTTCGCCAAATCCGAGATTCATGGTCAGGTAACACCATTTGAAAAACGAGATCAAGTACAGCACCCAAGGTCAAATTTAAACATAAAGCGGACAAGACAACAGGTAAATTATTCACTTAATTTAATAGACGAATGTATACAGTATTTTATTTTCTAGATTTCGAAGATTTTACTGCCGTAACACACCTCCTCTTCCCCCGGGAGATCTCGCAGAGGTCTTTAAACCCTTTTAGCTAAATTAAAATTGATCAACACTTAAGCAAATCAAATTCAAATTTCAATATAACATGCTGGTTGTAAATCTTGAGTATATTTAATTTTTTTCTGAGCAATTTTTTATCTTTGCTATCTTTATTTATTCAATAAATTCTTCATAAATTCTTCAATTACTATATGCTTGTTACTCCAGTCTCTAATTCTGCGGATATTCCTCACAATCCCGATATTAAGAGTTATTTTAAAGATTCTTCTATTGGTGCATTAAATAATATTCAAATATAATATCATTAAATTATTACGCTAAACTTTGAGTCTTCAATATTTTCTTCTAATACTAAATTCGAATTAGCGGTATATTTAATTATCAGTTCAATTCAGGGAAATTTTATCTTAAGCTATCTCATCCAAGCTTACAGTATACAATAATTTTAAAAAAAGGATCCCTTAACAATTAATTATCTTCTCCCAACAAAACTTGTTGGGGCTGCTTGGTGTAGAGGTACCTAATGCCTTATCTTCTCCGGAGGAGTAGGGCCTCAAATCTTTAGTATTCCAAATACCTGCGGCTTTCCATTGTTATCTATTAATTCATATGCCCATGGAGACACAACCTTTATAACTTTGAAGGGGCCTACAAATTTGGGCGCTAATGTGGCACTGAAATATTTAGAGGGATCGCTGAGGACATAACTTTTACGTTGAGGACATAACTTTTTACGTTGAGCGGCAATACCAACATGCCATTCGTCCCGGGTTCGAGACCAGATGACCCGTGTACTTTTATTAAGAAATTAAAATAATCCTCTCCGTCTCTGGGCTGTGGTGTAGCTCGCAGCAATGCAAAAACAAGACTCAAGTTTCCTCACTTCCCTTACCCTAACGCATCAAACGGTTGTCCCCTAGGATTTGGCCACATCGTATAAAAAATAAATAAAACATGTTATAGGTGTGCTTTGAACGTTGCACTGCTTCTTTCAGTCTTTTCTTAACATCTTTGCGCATTTCCTCTATAGCCACGGACCTCCCTTCAGGATCAAAGATATCTTCTCGCTTATCCTTCGGTGTGCTTTCCCATTGGTCAGCATTGCGTTTCCAAAATTTATAAAATAAGGAGTCAACTTCGTTACCTCTTGGGTAGATGTGCGGATAGCGCAGGCAATTTTTGCCAAATATCGATCCCACTCACGGTGGTTTTCCGCTACATATGCCCGAAGCATCGTCTTTATTGCCTGGTTTGCTCTCTCCGCAGGGTTTGCCTGCGGGTGGTATAGGGCTGTGTATTTTCTTTCGACACCATACTCAGTACAGAGCTTTATAAACTCTTTGCCTTTGAATTGAACTCCGTTGTCACTTATAAGAACTCTAGGTACTCCGAAGATTAAGAAAAAATAATCTTCTAAATTCCGACAAATGGGACCAGCAGTGGCTGTTCGTAAAGCAAAAAGAAGTGGAAACTTGCTCAACTGATCAACTACGGTTAGTATATACACAAACCCTCGACTAGAACAGGGTAAAGGTCTATAAAAAGGTCTATACTCACACATTCCCAGAAGTCTATACTCACACATTCCCAGAGTCTGCTGGCAATACTCCTACAGGCCATAAGTCCCGCTGGCCTTTTAAGAATAGGCTTAACAGATTGACAGACCCTACAGCTCTTCACATAAATCGCGACATCGGCCAATAATAGTTGTCGTTGAGTCTATCGTAATTTCACTGAATTCCCGTATAACCTGAAATTGGAATGTCATTTGCGTTGAAGATTAGTTCTCGTCTTTGCTGTTTTGGAACTACTCGTTTCTAGGATTCAGCTTTTGATGCTAACAGAGGATACTTAGGACAATTATGTTTCCATAAATGTCCGTCCTCAATTTTCCAGTCTGGAAATTTTGAAGGTGTATTTTTAACATTATCGAAAAGTCTCGTGTACCACTTGTCCTGTGATCCACGCGCTTCCCTTACACAGTTTACAATGAGTCCCGAACGCGACAACCAATCTGGCAAAAGGTGTTCTATGCCTTTACGATGCACTATTTCGAAATCATGGAGTCGCATTGCCCACCTTGCCAATCTTCCTGTGGGGTCTTTTAAATTATGGAGCCATACTAAAGACGAGTGATCTGTTACAATCCTTAATTTCATTCCCTCAATATATGACCTCAGTTTCTCAACCGCCCACAGAACTGCCAAGCACTCTCTCCTCTCTCTGTAGTAGAGTAGTTTTGTTCGCATTTGTTTAATGACCTACTCAAATATGCGATAACCTTATCCTCGGCATTTATGTCTTGTGTAAGGACCGCGCCGAGACCGTATCCATAGGCATCTGTATGAATCATGAATTCTCAACTAAAACCCGGATATGTAAGGATTGGAGCACTCACCAACATTTCTTTGATTTCATGGAAAGCAGCTTCGTCGACCAAATGAATTTATTTTTCTTTTTAAGAAGATTTGTTATGGGTGCTAACAAGGTTGAAAAGTTGGGTATTAATCTTCTGTACCATGAAACAGTACCTACAAAACGACGTATTTCCGGTACGTTCTTCGGACTGGGGATATCTAAGAAACATTTTACCTTATCTGGATCAACCTAAAGACCCTGCTACATATCCTAAATATTTAAGCTCCGTACAGCAGAACTCACATTTGCCGTAGTTGATTACCAAACCAGCTTTTTGTAGTTTGTCAAGGACTTCATCTAAGACCTTTAAGTGCTGCTGGAATGTTTGCGTAACGATTACAATATCATCGAGATAGACAAATACATGGCTTTCTAGATTTTCTGAAAGAATCTTATCAATGAGACGTAGCCAGGTTGCCGGAGAATTACTAAGTCCAACGGGCATTCTTTTAAATTGGTTGGAGTTTTCCTCCATTGGCACCTGCCAAAAAGCCGATTTTATGTCAAACGAAGACAAATACTTAGCGTCACGGAGCTTTTCAAGCGTGGCTGAGACTTTTTACCTCTGTTAACTTTACGGAAGTCAACACAAAATCGGTAAGACCCATCCCCTTTTCTCACCATAACCACGGGAAAGGACCAAGCACTGTTGGAAGGCTCAACTACCCCGGCTTCTAGCATATAATTTAATTCGTCGTTGATGGCTTTCTGAATTGCTGGTGAAAGAGGGTGGTACCTCTGTTTAATAGGAAGAGAATCCGTCCGGATAACGCGCTGGATTTGGTTAGTGCATACCAGTTCTTTACCCATTTTAGTTTCAGCTCACTTGATCAATTTCGCTAGCTCTTCCTGTTCCGCTAAAGTAAGCTTTGAATGACTACTTAGGGCATTGAGATGACATTCTGATGGGTCAGTAAATATCCAAGAATTTTCTTTTAGATTGGCTGATATATACATCACATGCCAAAAATCAATACCAAAGATTAAAAAAATGTGGTAGGGCAGGGATAATTAAAACATCAATGACTTTCAATCGTCCTTCTAATTCCATTGGAAGACTTACTTTTCCTAACACATCAATGCGGTTTCCGTCTGCCAGACTGACACAGTGGGCCTTCGCTTTTTGGATCTTTAAGCCCATCGTCTTAAATACAGACCAACCACGTCCTCCCAAGATGGTTCGGGATGCCACTGAATCAAGCAATCCGTTCACTTTTAACCCAAAAATTAACACATTCAAGTGTGGTCGCATGTCGCCATTTTCTCTTGAAAAAGCATATTCCACTAATGTGTACAACATTTCACCACATATAACAGTAAAATTTTTATCACATTCGATAGTCTTGCTAACAGCGGCTTTTCCGCCACAAATTGAGCTCGATTCTCGTTTCCCGAATTTTGCCCTGGTTGTGTCCTGGTGGTATTTTGATTGTGTCCCAGTTCCCCTACAGTTTGTGCAGTTTGGGAGTTTTACACCTCTAGCCCCACAACCTTCTTCTTTGGCAGAAACGCGCTAAATGTCCTGTAAGTCCACACTTGAAACATTTAGGACCCGGTTGAGAATTAAGAGTGACATTACTAATCGTCGATACTGAAGCTGGACCGCCTGAGATATATCCTAAGTCTGGCTCAAGAAGGTGAGTGTTTCGCTTCGATGGAGGAGGGATAAATGTTTCTACTGAAGTGCGAACAGACTCTTATCGTCTCCCTAGAGCCACAAGTTCTTGAATGTTTTCCACTTCGGTAAGGCCTTGCTATGTTTGATAAAATGGGCTTATGTTGCGCTTAATTAGTCAACCGTGAAAACATACTTGACATTATAGCAGCATATATACCAATAGTCTCATCCTTACCCTGAGTCCTCCGCTTAATCTCATCCAACAGTTTCTCATCATAATCACGAGGCAAAAACTCTTTCCTTAGCTCCTTTACGAGGTTGGACCAAGAATGTACGATTGATTTGGTTGCTCTGTACCAAAAATTACTTACTTATTTTAAACAGAAAGATATCAAACGATTATGTAATATCTGGTTATTTTCTATAATCAATTAATTTTCCTTAATCGATCAACCAGATAATTATTTCCCTAACTCACAACACACGGAGGAATACAAAATTTATCCGGAGAATTAAGTCTCAAGACCAACTAAAAAAAAAACAAAATAGTGTCGTCATAAATAATTTAGAGCAAAATAAAAATACTCATAAACCCCGATTGCCAAACAAGATTCCTAAATCATCAATACGTCATTGTATTTTGGTAATAAATCTCCATATTTTCCAATGGCAAACAACTGCAAAGTAGGAGGAGTGTGCCACTAGCATCACTGTAATCAATACGCGACAGCTAAATTGAGTAGGTAAACGATTTGAATATCTGATCGAGACCGTAAGTCATGAACAACTTTCCAGATTCAGATATTTGAAGTGTTTTGCTGTAACTCTTAGTCTCCGTACTCTCTTAACGTAACTTTACAAAATTGATCATGCGATATTATTACGCGTATAAGGGAGCACTTAGTTTAGTTTAGGCATTCATTCAGTGTTAAAGTGGGGTAAATATAGTAAAAGTTCTATTCGATATAAAAAAAAAGTTAAAACTAGCGATCGAGAATATAACATAGCGTGTATAGAGTGAGATTAATAAAATGTGTGCTATATATGTGGAAGAAAAATTTAGTGATATTTAATTAAAATATAAATAATGATATTAAAATACAACTAATTACTGTGTGTGCTTAGCATGTGTTTTGTTCTAGTATAATAGAAATTATAATAAACCTGACATATGTACTCATAAAATATTAACTCATTTATAAAAAAAAACGAAAAAAAAATTCTGCTTGAATTACGATCACATGCCTATCGGTAAGTTTCAAAAATTATTTCAGCGTCTGTTACTAGGTGAACTTCAAATGTTGCAAAATTTGGTGTCTATATACAATGTTTATACCACTCGCTTTTGCAATGACAACACAATAATATTTATGGTTACACGAAAGCTTTTATTCTCATTGCGCACTCTCTCCCAAGAAATTTCTGTGATCTGTCAATTTTCCACTTGCAAAATGAATTTCACTTGATTGTTTTCGACACTGATACAAAAATTAATTAAAATTTTTATTTTATGATTTAACCCCCTTTATCCTTTTATCCTTAAAAGGTCCCACGTTTGGGCGCCAAAAATTTATGTTACGACCACTTCAGGTGTAACTTGGCTGAGCTCAGGTTTGGTGTGGGTCGTATTCTTCATAATTAACATAAAAATTTTTACAAAACAAGACATTGATTTGGGCGCCATGTGGTTTTTATGAGTCCACGAACTCAAGAATAATTAAAATTCAACCAATATGTATATATGTAACACGTTATAAAATTTATTCAAATAAAGGAAGGTTTCAAATATTGTTCGGGTACAAATCTCGGCAAAATGAAAACAAATCGATCACTATTTCGCAAATGAAACTCAAATTTAAAACAAAGCTACGTGAAGGAAACAAAAATTACAAAATGAAATTCAAATTTAATATAAATTAAAAACGTCTAATATTTAAATCATTAAAAAATCAAAAAATTTAATCAATTGCAAGTTTAAATAAAATCTAAGGAAAAATTAAGAAAAGTATAGCCAATGTACGAAAGAGATAAATCTATGAAATCTGTTAAAAAGAAAAGAAAACCAACTTATCTTTGTTTTTTTTTCTTATGACATCCTTTACTTTTCCAGGCCTTTCCCTTCACTGTGTCGGATCCTCCTTCCTTCTTTCTTGTGCTTGCGTTGATTATCTTCAAACTTTCTTCTTAACTGGTCCTTAAGTATATTCATTCGCTTTCTTGAACTCTTCCTTTTTTTTGGCTTTGGGTTAGGATTGTTCTCTCTTATTTATTAATTTCTTCAGGACCATAAAGTACATGGTAAAAATCGGGACGTTTCATGACATAGGTTAGGTGCTCTATACTACGAATTCTGACACACTTTCAGCTCCAGGAAAGTTCTGGTTAACGTAATTACTTCCGTGATATTCTGATTTTTTACAATTCAAAAGATAAGTCTGATTTTCGTGCTTAAAATTCTTAAACTAAAATACTACAATTCAATATGACATGTTCAGATATATTTGTTTATATATATATTTTTTAAAAAGTTTAATAATTGCGATGTGACGATGATCCGCAGTGTAAAGTTTAAAGTGAGAGTCTTGTTAAATAAAAGCTAGAGGGGCGTCTGTGGATAAACTGGACGACGCAGGTTTGTGTAAGATTATTTCGCCATCTATCTAATCCATTATCTAACATGTCTTTTAGAAACCTAGTGTGCCTGATGTGCTCTTGGGGAATGCAAGGAAGCTGATAGACATTTGCAAACATTGCATTTCAGTTCCCGTCAGTTCGTTAAATCCGAGATTCATGGACAGGTAACACCATCTGAAAGACAAGATCAAATACAGCACCCAAGGTCAAATTCAAACATAAAGCGGACAAGACAACAGGTACATTATTCATTTAATTTAATAGACGAAAGTATACAATATTTTATTTTCCAGATTTCAAAGATTTTGATGCCGTAACAGCCATCAAACTTGGGTATGGCAATAGGTGGTAGCCTGATTGTATTTGACTGTGATGGATTATTTGATGGATTACTTTCGGGAGAACTATTGCTGTTAGTGTACTTTTTAAGCCCATTATTAAGGTCAGATAAGAGATCGAAATATGCCTCTTCAGTGATTTCGTATATATTTTCAGAGTTGTATTTGTTCTCCTTTGCATCCCTATGTGCCCATAAATCGATAATCTTTTATAAAGGAGAAACGGGCTTCAAAATATTCCTGGTTTCGTCTGCCCTTATTTCTAAGTAAGAATTTTTTCTAACAATCCGGGCTCGAAGGACCAATGTGCGAGCTGAAGAAGGTATTTATTAAAAGAAATTCTAAATTATTTTTTTGAATTGTATAATAGAATTAATTTTCTATTTCGCTGGGATGCAGAATTAGGTTTCTTCGAGAAGAATAGAGAAATAAATTTCTGGGATAGGATTTACAGAAGTAAGTTTCTGTAATAGGATTTACAGAAGTAAGTTTCTGTGATTGGATTTACAGAAGTAAGTTTCTGTAAACGGATTTACAGAAGTAAGTTTCTGTGATAGGATTTACAGAAGTAAGTTTCTGTGATAGGATTTACAGAAGTAAGTTTCTGTGATAGGATTCACCGAAGTAAGTTACTGCGACAGGAAATTTTCAAATTAAGTTTTGAAAATCACGGTTGGGATTGTTTCAGGTAAATACTGATCAAGGAATGAGGTGCCATACTGAAAATTTCGCCGGCTTATATAGCTCCAGGTTACCGGATTTAAACTTAATTCATCATGAGTTCGCCTGATAGTACTATTTGTTCTTCTTCTTTTATTTTGAATGTTAATGTCATTCACAAGTGGAAATGTCCAGTGACATTTGAACAAAATGGAAAAGGAACAGCTAATCAAGTGGCAGAAATTCTGGTAAGCTTTTATTTTTAAAAATAAATATTAATTTATTAATTGTTAGTTTATATCAGCTGATAAATTTTGTTGGAGGGATGGTCGGAGAGGATTGGAGGATTAATATGCACTTACTGTGCATTTAGATAAGTATTTGAAATTATAACCCAAAGTTTTGTTTACTTTGTGGTTTATTTATATTCGCAGATTGGGAATTCATAGGACGAAGAAAAGAGCAATTAGGACGTAGGAGGACAATATTTGGAAAACGGGGGATTGTTTATTAAGTATTATTTTTATGAAATTAAGTTTTCATTAAATGATTTTCTTTTTAAGAAATATTTATGGAGGGACTGAACACCTAGGATTGAGGGCACCACACGATCTGAAACACACTTTCAAACTTTTAAAACACCACAGAACCACACGAAAATAAACGCAAATTACATTATATCAAAAACCCTCGCCAAACTGTTTCCTAATACGAAAACTACACATCTCATACAAAACACTTACCGCGATGATGTCCAAGTACACGATAATTTAAATTTAACAGTCTCGGCAGTATCTAATGCCCCGATAATCACAGTAAGTCAAGGTAAGTCATTCAGCGCAATTCGCATTAAGGGACATATTGAAAGAGTATTATGTGATATGTTTATAGACACCGGGGCGACGTATTCTATCTTTCATAGACGAGTTCTGACAACGATGCAGAGTCAAACGCCTGTTCAGCCTTGTCTAACGTACCTGCGTGATGTTACGGGAGAAGTAAGCAGGGTAGAAGGGATGGCCACACTACGAGTCAGTATTCAGGCATTTCTTACGTCTCATACCTTTTATCTTGCCAATATTTTTGATGGATGCATAATTGGGATGGACTTTTTAGCCAAATACGAATGTTCTATTTATTTGGAAAAACATTGCATTCAAATAGGAAAAGAGATTGTCCCAATATTCGGTGTATACGATCACCTTTTCGTCAAAACTGTACACTATTGGACTATTCCTGCGAGATTCACCTGTTTTCTGTTTGAGTCCCGACCCAGTTAACATCAAAACCGACACAGTTATGGGCAAGATTGAGACCGATTCAACGATACTTTCTTTCACTAAAGAGAACAATCTCACCTCGAGGGATTTGCAGGCACACCTACTTGAACTTTTAAGTCCGACAGCAGGTGCCCTTGACGAACACCAATATGCGATCCTGAGTAAAGTTATTCACGAAAAAGCGATGTATTTGCCAAATCTAAGAGCGACCTAGCGCGGACAAAGTTGTTGCGGCACCATATTGATGTTGGGGAGACTGATCCAGTAAAACAGCCACCTAGACGCCTTCCACTCGCTAAAAGAAAGGAAGCTGAAGATAATGTTGAGCAAATGAAAGAACAAGGAATAATTCAACCATCCAATAGCCAGTGGTTCTTCAGAAGAAGAAAGATGGCTGTACTCGCTTGTGTGTCGACTATCGACGTTTAAATGAAGCCACCAAAAAGTGACTACTATCCACTCCCTAGGATAGATTTGACTCTAGATGCCCTCGCGAGTTCAAAATGGTTTTCTACACTGGATCTCCAGTCTGGATACTGGCAGGTAGAAGTGCATGATACCGACAGAGAAAAAACATCTTTCAGCACTGGATCCGGATTATGGGAGTTCTTGGTGATGCCTTCTGGCCTCACAATTGCCCCTGCCACCGACTAATGGATATAGCACTTCATGGAATACCTCCGCATTCCTGTCTGATGTACCTGGATGATTTAATTGTGTACAGACCAACATTCCAAGTGATGGTTGCTAATCTGCAACTTGTTCCAGAACATCTCAAAATTGCTAATATAAAGGTGTCACCATCAAAATGCCAACTTTACAAACGTGAAGTTAAATTTCTCGGACATGTTGTTCGTGATAAGGGGATATCCACAGATCCAGAAAAAACCGCTGTCTATATTATAGGCGCTTTTTATAAAACTTTTCTACCATTGACAAGCCTCTTACGGCCTTTCCGGAGAAAGCGCGAAAGTTTCTATATTCGGAGGCCTGTGAAAGTTCCTCTATAACGCTCAAGGAGAAACTAATTTCAGCACACATATTAATGCCGAAAAATATCAACCATTCATTTTAGATACCGATGCTAGTCAGGAAGCCTGGGGAGCTGTTTTTTCACAATGTAAAAACGGAGTCAAGCACGTGATTGAGTACCACAGTAAGACATTCAGTCGCACAGAATGTAACTACTGTGTTACTAGAAACGAGCTTGTGGCCATTGTAAGGGCATGCACGTACTTTCAGCCATATCTTCCTGGAAAAAAGTTCACCATTCGAAAGGACCACGCATCCCTCAGGTGGTTGATGAATTTTCGCTTACTGGAAGCTCAGGTAGAACTTCACAAGAAAAAACGCTAGGAAAATTAAGACAGCGATATTATAGGATTGGGTCCAGCACTGACGTTAAAGACTGGTGCGCTACGTGCCTATAGTGCCAGGCGCGTAAAGGAAAACTTCCGAGGGTGATAGCCCCGCTACAAGTAAGCAATGTTGGCGCACCATTTGAGTGAGTCGCGGTTGATATTTTGGGACGCCTGCCAAAAACACAAAGAAATAATTGGTTTCTTGCAGTCTGCATGGACTACTTCACAAAGTGGCCGAAAGCTATTCCAGTAGCTGATCAAACAGCGAAAACTGTTGCAGGAGCCCTCATCTCACATATCTTTACCCGTTTTGGAGCTCCATTGCAGCTACATTTGGACCAGGGAAGATACTTTGAGAGTGCCATTTTTCAAGAGGTTTTCATAAGATTTGGAGTCGAAAAAACTCGAACGACTGCCCTGCATCCGCAGTCAGATGGCCTAGTGGAACGGCTTAATAGAACGAATTTGAATTTCTCCCATTCCTTTTACTTTCGTACCGTTCCAGCCTTAAGGAAAGCATAAAACAAACACCTGTTAAGCTGCTTTTTGGAAGAGAGCTACGTCCCCCATTACAATTGATTATGGAAAGTCCACCATCGACAGCTACAACATCCAGTACAAGTGAATATCTAGAACGACTCACAGATACGTTAAATGAGATCCACGCGCATAATCGTGAAATGCTGTGCTCCGCAGTCGACGTATGAAAGACTATTACAACTTACGTTCCATAAACCGGAAATACAAAACCGATGATCTAATATGGCTTTACTTTCAGCGGCGCAAAGTCGTTATATAGCCAAAATTACAATGTGATTGGGACGGCCCATGCAAAGTCGTGGAAGCCATGACTTAAGTCGTGTATCGAAAAAGAGGTGCAGCGTCGGAAAAGTTCGCACCGTTCACGTAAAAGAATTAGCGCCGTACTGCGAGCGTTCGGAAGAAAGGTTCGGGTAAGCACCTCATCGCGCGTTTTAGCTAAATCCAAGCGAGGCAGCGAACGAAAGGGCAGAAAACTTAAAGTACTATCCACTTCTATTTCCAGATATTGTTAGCTTGGTCGGAGTTTCAAGCTTCTGAGGGGGGAGCAATGAAACGAAAGCCAAAACTTCCTACCGTAACTTCACGACACACACGTCATCTCGCAGAGTTACTTCGATGTTAACGTCCTTCTCCGGAATGCCCCGCCTATTCTAAAAGGAAGCTTCATCCATGAAAATAGAAGAAAGTATTCCGTCAAGACTGACGACATCTTTCCAGACTACACTAAACTTAACAAAAGAATTAATTAACTCGACCAAATTTATCAAATATTGTAAAAAAAGAAAGCTTTAAAAATAAATTAGAAAATATTTGTAAGGAAAATGTATGCACTAAATGTTATTATGTTAGGATAAGATGAATTTTTTGCACCATAACTAATTCCGAAAATTTGAACATAGGCAGGAAGCTATAAAAACCCCACCGCCATTTTGATTTCTCTCTTCTTACTCGAGAATCTGTCAGCCTGGAAAAAAGTGTAAAGCTTCTTAATAAAAAACGAAGTTTTAAAGTCGCATAGAAATTTTTTTTTAAAATTAAATCCCCAACTTCTCACACGTTTCCTGCAGCCAAAGCACCCCACACTATGATTCCAAGGGAGTCCCGGATTTTAAGCTGGCACCCACTTTAAGATTTTTGCGAGCACCTCGGCATCGCATACTTGCTACAGCAGTCACACCTAAGGAGTACACATCTGCCGTGCATATACGTAACTTCGCAGGTAGCACTAAATAGCATTGCATCTCCAAACGAACCCATTTACGAAAAGCTACACACAATAAACAGGTAGACACGATAAAAGATAACATTACATAGGTAACAAATCACTATTGCACATTGAACTAACAAAAACACCACACAACAATATTTTCCATTTAAAACAATAAAACACTACATAGAGTAAATTCACTTTCCTCGTGCGCATAAACGGCGTGTTGCGTGGTGTTTTTGTTAGTTCAATGTGCAATAGTTATTTGTTACCTATGTAATGTTATCTTTTAATGTGTCTACCTGTGCTATCTAGTGCTTTTCGTAGATGGGTTCCTTTGGAGATGCAGTGTTATTTAGTGCTACCTGCGAAAATCCGTATATATTGTAACGTAAATGGAGCCGTTCGGGCTCGACGGATTAATTTAGACACGTTACTCATTTTCACCACACCAAGTCACCACAGGTTCTAGTCGGCCTTGACTTCATACGGCATCTAACGTTTTTCTGGTTTCCGAAATTCAGGAAATGCGCATTGTATAACTTGGTTTAGTTTTCATCACGCAGCCTTTGCCAGACAACAGTGCATGTTACACTGCCCCCCTGTTAAAACTGTTCGTCCCGAACAGTTGTATCTCCTTAATATGGCTTTAATCGGTCAATGTGCACGATCTTCTTTTTGTCTTTTGGACCATGCTGTATCCTGTAGACCACATCGTCGATGCGCGTAAGAATCTTGTAGGGTCCTTCCCACTGCTGTTGAAGCTCCGGTGATTTTCCTTTTCGTTGTCGCGGATTGAATAGCCAGACGAGGTCTCCTTCCCTGAATCCGCCAGAATTAGCTCTGATGTCGTATCGTGTTTTCATTCTGTCGCTGGATGTCTTGAGGTTCTTTCTTGCCAATTGATGGATTTCTGCGAGACGCTTCGGAAGTATGGTTATGTACTCTTCAGTGTTTTCAGTATCTTTTTCAAGTGTTCCGAACTTCAAATCACTCGGCAGTCGAATCTGTCTTCCAAACTAATGTTCGAGGGTGTCTGTCCTGTTGAGTTATGGACGGTTGTTCGATAAGGTAGTAGAAATATGGGGATGTAGCTATCGCATGCTCATCAACTACTTTTTTGAGATGCTAGACCACTGTTCTATTCAATCGTTCAACCATCCCGGCAGATTTTGGATTAAGTGGTGTTGTCCGCGTCTTCCCTATTCCAAGAATCTCGCAAACCTTCTGGAATAATTGAGATTCAAAGTTTCAACAAATCTACATATCCAGTTTGTTATTAACTCCTCTGCCACTATCTTTGCTTCTTCGGGATCGCATATACTTCTGGCAATTTACTGAAATAATCCATTACCACTAAAATGTACCGGTTGCCAAGATCTGATTCTGGAAATGGTCCCGCAACGTCAATAGCGATTCCCTCAAAAGGTGCTCCAACGTTGTATTGCTGCATCGCTCCTCTTGTTTTGATGTAAGATACTTTTCTATGGTAGAATCGTTCTCTTAATTTCTCCAAAGTCTTATTAACGCCAAGATGTCCTCCCGAAGCACCGTTATGAAATTCTTCCAGCAAATCCTTTATCTTGTTCCCGGGAACTAATACTGCATCCGGCATGATGACTCGTCGGATGTTTCCCATTTGCGTTTCAATATTCCATCTTCAACACATTGTGCCCAGTAGCTCTTCAATGTTGCACTTCTGTCTGAAATATCTTTCCATTGGGACCTTTCATCGTTCTCCTTTCACGTCAAAATTGCAGATATATTCTCGTGGAGCTGCTTGAAATTCTTCCTTGTTCCATCCTGTCAAGGGTACAACAGTTGTTCTTTTCACAATCACATGGTCGCATTTATCTTCCCACGGGAACAATATTTACAATCGGGCTTACATGGTCGTCGTGAAAGTGCATCTGCATTTCCATGGTTCTACCCTTCCTATGGATAATTTCGAATAATAGGATTGCAGTCTCACTAGCCATCTTGCCACCTGTCCTTCAGGGTTTTTAAATGGCATTAACCACTCAAGAGCGCATGGTCAGTTTGGATAGTGAATTTATGTCCATAGAGGAATTTATAAGAGCTCTGCTATAGTATGCCAGCACCTTCTCGTGCCCGTTTACTTCTTGTGACAGCACAGCGCCAATCCCAACATTGCTTGCATCAGTATCCAATGTAAATGTCTCACCCGCCTTTGGATAAGTAAGTACTGGTGCATTGCAAAGCGCCCACTTCAGTGCTTTAAAGCTGTTTTCTGCTTTGCCGGTCCAAACAAATGCCTTATCCTTATCCGTTAGTTTATGAAACTCTTTTGCTATATCAGCAAAATTCTTCATAAAGCGTCTGTAATAAGTGGCTACTCCAAGAAAGCTCCGTAGCTCATGTTTATCTTTCGGAGTTGGCCAGTTCTCTACTGAAGTTATTTTTTCAGGATCGGTGCTAACTCCTTCTGTGGATACCACATGCCCAAGGTATTTGACCTGGTCTGCAAAGAGCGTACACTTTTTGGGGCTTAGTTTTAGTTTGGCTGACTTCAATTTCTGGAACACTTCTAGCAAATTTCCTAGATATTCTTCAAAGCTTCGTCCAATTACAATTATGTCATCCAGGCAGCTTTTTCAAGTAAAGGGCATAGCTTTAAATTGCCACAATCCACTTCCCACCGAGAATGCTGTCTTTTCCCTATCATCTGGATCGATCTTGACTTGCCAATAGCCGCTTTTTAAGTCCAACGTTGAAAACCACTTGGATCCTAATAAGGTATTTAGGGTGTCGTCTATGCGGGGTAGTGGGTAACTTTCTTCGTGACATCATTAGGACCATGGTAGTCGACACAGAATCTTATACTGCCATCCTTCTTCTTTACTAGCACCACTGGTTACATCCATGGACCTTTCGACTCTTCTATTAGACCTTGCTTATGAATTGTTTCAACCATTTCGTCTGCTTCTTCTCGCTTTGAAAGTGTTTATCTTCTTGGTGTCTGCTTGATAGTGCGGGCGTCTCCGATTTTTTTATTTCAATTTTATGTTGCACTATATCAGTTTTTCCATAGTCTTCGTCCCGTAGTGCAAAAATATCGGCAAATTCTTCAAGCAACTTCTTTGCTTTACGATATTCCCCTTGGCTCAGTTTATTAGACTGAAGTATCATTTTGGTTAGCTGTTTAACGTCCTTTGGCTGCTTGGTATGAATATTCCGCTAACACAATCTCTTTCGCTGGTTCGCCATGACCTATGATTTTTCTTTAATTTGATGCATTTTTCAGGGGAATTTAGGACTCGTATAAAAACTTCTTTCTTTTCATCACTAGTTACTAAATATTTTCCAACGGCGACATTTCTAATTTGTTCTGTTCGATCTGGTTCTACTAGATAGAATTGATAGCTCCCGGGATCACCAAGAACTTTTGCTCGTACTAAGGTTTCTGCACAAGGAGGGAGCTCAACGTCTTCATATGCCACGATGTTCAGCTTTGAATAATAATTTGATCCCAGAGCCATAGGAATCTCTCTGTTTTCGTATTTCATGATTCCTCTTCCAATATCCAGTTGAATGTTGTGTGCTCTCATAAAATCGAGGTCAATAAAATATACATATATATATATATATATATATATATATATATATATATATATATATATATATATATATATATATATATATATATATATATATATATATATATATATATTATATATATACCCTGTTATATGCTTTCTATTCAAGCATATATTATGCCGGCTAGCATGGAGAAAGGGAGTAGGTGATGGGAACCTAACACCCGCTGGGCGCCACGTGGTTTTTGTATGCTTTGAGTCCACGAACTCGTCGAAATAAAAACAATTGCTTGATTAATTCAAAATTTAATTTTTTTGTAAATTGTCTAAATCAAACAACGATTACACTAATCTTCAAAAATTTAATTACTTGCATTACCCTAATCACAGCAAGGAAATGTTATTGTTTCGCAGAGGAAAGGAACTCACTCCAAAATTCAAAAAAATTACAAAATAAAATTATATTATAATAAAAAGATAAGAAAATACGTTCTTAAGTACTTAACTTTGCTCTAACCTGTGATGACGTAATCCGAACTTTCCTTCTCTCTGGCTTTATAAATTCGTCTTGATGTCGATGATTTCCTCTAACCCTATACAATTCTATACTGGACTTGACTTCTTTTCTGAATGCGACTCCGAAACTCTTTTCTCTACACCTTTTTTTTAAATTACACTCAACTTTAGTTTCCAAATTACGTTTTACAAGATAGTCAGCACACCGCAAGAAATAAAAGAAAAAAGAGGAGAACTGTCATATGGGGTGGCTATATTTATAGACAGATGCCCCCAATTTTGTCTTATACTCAATCTCCAAGTTGAGATTCCGAATAGGTTTGAATCGGTTTGATTACTAAAATAATAAATTCACTTTTGTTTAATTACAATAATCTATAAATTTTTAGATGTCTTTTGGTGGTACCCGAAAATTTATAAAAATTCGTTTTAATCGTAAATTTTGCTGTTGTTTCAAAAATTTGACAACCACTTTTAGGTGCTCTTAATTTGCTCTGTGAGCCTCCTTGTGGCCCTATGAATTCTATTCTATATACTTTGGGTTGCCGAAATCTATATTAAATATCTCGCTTCATTCGGGACAATGAAGAATAGTGAAAACTGGTTATGTCTTGTCGGTGTGTATTAAGGTTATCTGTCTCCAATAAAAATATATATTATAGCCTTTAAGAAGAGAAATTCGGATTAGGTAAGTCGAACATTTACTTAATTATACAAAACTACTTTCTTTTATTTATTCCTACTTTCAGATATCGTAACTTAAGAAACAATAGTCTTCTCTACATGGTGAGTATTTTTTCTAAGATTTATTGGCATTCGTTACTATCTTTAATATAAAACTTATCTCTAATTTCCTATTTTAGCCGTTCAGATTGCACCGACGTTAAATCTTACGTAGATATATAGATGTATCCAAAAGTTGACCATCATCATCCTTTGGTGTTGCAGTACTCAGGCGAAGGAAAAAGGATTTATCTGGTCCGTCTCCCGAAATGAGGTAAGCGAATTTTCTCGTACCTTTAGCTAGCTGTAAATAAACAAAATTCTCTGCAGGATCATTCTTAATATTGGCTTATAAGGACATAGATGGAGAGATTTCCTTTAGGCTTCAGTTTTCGGTGTATTTGAGCCCGTAACAACCCAACCACAAAAGTAGTGGGACACTTGCACTTTTTGGGTATATAAAAAAGTGTTTATTTATAAAAGTAAATTTCGTTATGGTTATAATAACTTTATTTGTTTTGTTCGAAATTCTTTTCACAGTTACAAAAAATTTAAATAAATTACAAAAAAATAACGAAAATAATGCACAATTGGTTTAAAGGTTTGGGGCTGCATCTCCGGATATGTAGTTGGGTCGCTCCATTTTATTGAGCGTGCAAATAACTCCGTCTTCAGTCGCCTGAAGGGAGTTCGTTTTTCAACAAGATGGTGCGCCAAGCTATACTTCAAAATCCAGTAAAGTCTGGTTGGAGGTCAATGGAGTACCAACAATGGAGTGGCCCGCTAATAGTCCAGATCTTTCCTCAATAGAGAAATTTAAGAGTTATTAAGAATGAACTGCGGGTGGATCCATCCAGGAGGACTAAAACTGTTCTTCGTGAAAAAATAAAGGAAATTTGGAATTCTTTTACCGCCGAGGATTGTGAAAGACTTGTTAAATCAATGCCACCCCGTATTCAAAAGGTTGTAAAACAAAAATGTAATGAAACGAAATGCTGAACATAAGGAAATCTACAGTAAATTTAATTTATTTTTTTCTATTTTTCCAATGAATATGTATTATTTTCGTTATTTTGTTGTTATTTATTTGAATTTTTTGTAACTGTGAAAAGAATTTTCAACAAAACAAATAAAACAATTTTTGCTATAACGAAATTTTCTTTTATAAATGAATAGTGTCCCAATACTGTTGTGGTATATATATAGATATATATATATATATATATATATATATATATATATATATATATATATATATATATATATATATATATATATATTGTAAATGTGATAAACTCGTTGCACAATTTTCTTGACAATATACCGTTTCACTTTACTTATTTACACTTATCATTTCACGGGTTAAAATACAACTGTCTCACTAGGCTGCTACTCAGCCTTATTTATACTAGTTAAATTACTTCTATAAAGTTCAGCAACTTAGCTCTAGAAATTTTCGTTATTGATTTTCACGACACAGTACAGGTTTGAGTCGGCCTTGACTTAATACGGCATCTGACATTTTTCTGGTTTACGAAATTTGGGACATCGTTTTCATCGCTTAGCCTATGCCAGACTATATATATATATATATATATATATATATATATATATATATATATATATATATATATATATATATATATATATATATATATATATATATATATATAGTGCAAGTGCAGAATTGAAATGTAGTATGAAATAGTGAGTAAAAAATATGTGCGTGAATAAAACTTTGCCGGTTGGGGACCAAAATTGTTATGCCGGTTGGGGACCAAAATTGTTATGCCGATTCTTGACCAAAATTGTTATGCCGATTCTGGAGCAAAATGTGGAGTTACAGGACTGAAATGGGTGAAATTGTGAGTAAAAAGCTATGCCGATTCCAGCTCAGGTGGAAATGGTTGATAAAATATGCTCGAAAAATGTATGAAAAAGTAAGAAGAAGATGCGAAATGACCGCTTTTGCGGTTCGAGTTTTTTGTGTCGGCTGTTGCCTGGGTGTAATGCGGTTCTGAACTAAAAATGTGCAAGTGCAGAATTGAAATGTATGAAATTGTGAGTAAAAAGTATGTTCGTGGAGATAAATTTGCACATGGAGATAAATTGGTGCATATTTTTGAGGTTTTGGTGATAGGACAGGTCTTCGGTCGAGACTTTAGCACTTTGGCGGTTGATAAGAGTTTGTTTTTGTTTTAATTGCGGAGTAAAGAATTAAGACAAGAGTTGCGTAATTGATAAGAGCTTTTACGAGGTATGGGATGAACTTGAAGTCGTTGACTGTGATGATAATGATGTGCAATTTGTGTGGCGATTTCTTAGACATGAATTGGGATTTGCTTAATTGGGAGCAGATAATGTCTGCAGAAATTTGGGGGATACAAATTTAGAATGAGGTATGCGGTTTTGGCTGTTGGGATATTTTTAGACTTGTGGTTTTCTACGTGAATGCTCTGGTTAAGGCGCAGGCAACAATTTCATTACCGACATTTTAGATTTAAATGTCTGATTTTTAACGCTGTGAACCAGGATTTTTATAAGAGTTTGTTTTTGTTTTGGTTGCGGAGTAAACAATTAAGACCAGAGTTGCGTAATTGATAAGAGCTTTTACGAGGTATAGCGTGAACTTAAAGTCGTAATTTCCTGATAAGAGTTGATTGCCCCAAAACCAAAGTAGCAACCTTGAACTTTAGGTAGGAAGAGGAAATTAACATGATCATTGCGGTCGTTGTAGCACTTTCTAAAAATGGCCTCAAAAACTTTGAATTTCAACGATAGAACAAACAAAATCCAGGTAGCTGGAATATCTTCTTTCGGTACATCTCAAGAACTTAAAAAAATAAATATCTTTTCACTTAGTTTCTTCATGGTTCAGTCGTGATAATCTTAATAAGGGAAAACATATTTGTTATTTAATCGTAATTATGTTTTAAATTTATACCAAACTGGCAGCTAACAAACCCATAGAACATTTAAAATTTAATTTTTGAATGCGTCATGCAACAATTGACCCAAATTGTGAACTCTCCGAGTTCAGTTTACTTTGAGTTTGCAATAAAAATGTTGGCAAATGTCAGGTTCCGGGCTTGTATATAGAGCCGGTTTTAAACTTTAGATGAGAAATTTTCCAAATATGTTTTAACAGGTTCTTCATAATGTAGATTCAAAAGAAAATTGCGGCTCTCAATAATTTTTTATTTCCAATCATTTTTCAACATGTCCTAAGTAGCTTTCATTTAAATGGAAAAAGGTTTATTTTGGTGTCTGTGAAGGAGGGTGGAAAAATTTTAGGATTGACAATGTGAGTATGGATCCTAATGATATTTTAGAGGTATACATGACTCCAGAAGATGGTAACAAGAGTCTAATGTTATGGTTGAGATCTGACGAGCCGATTTCTTCTACATTTCATTTTGAGTTCATATTTCAAGGGTTTAGAAAATTAAGTAATGTAAGTGAGTATATGCAAACCAAACATATTCAAGCATCTAATGATTCTACTTCCTCCCAGTCCGATGTTATGTACTGTGTAAAGCGCAATGTACAAATTGAAAAAGAGAAGTTCGCGCATGATTTAAGAACAAACGATCATAGGAGAAATGCAGCTGAACCAATTAAAAGAAATTTAACGCGCATTAAACAGGGCTCAAGGGCTCAAGGAAATTGATATCTGACTTAGAAGAAAATTTCATCACATAATCCATCACAGAAATCTCCAAAAATGTTTAAAGCATGGATTGAAGTTTTCATGCATTCAAAGAGCTCTTTGATTTAGACAATCGAATTGGTTAAAACAATATATTGATATTAATACTTTGCATAGATCAAAAATTGTTAACACTTTCCGAAAAGATTTCTTCAAATTAGGTAATAATGCTGTCTACGGCAAAACAATGGAAAAAGTTGATAACAGAAGTGATATTAAGATAGCTTCAGAATGTGGAAGTCGAGGTAAACATTTAAGTTTACGTGCTTTAATTGCAAAGCCTGCACAATTTGCGCAATTTACAATAAATATGGCTGTAGTAGAATTAAGCAAAGTAAAAGTGACTTATAACAAACCAGTTTATTTAGGTTTTGTAGTTTTTGAAATATCGAAATTAAGAACGTATGAATTCCATTACGAATATATAAAACCAGAGTATGAGGATAGAGTTATGTTAAATTATATGGATACAGATTCCTTTTTTTATACAAGGAAAATTATTGATTTTTATAGTGATATTTCAAATGGAAGAAATGAAAGATTTGATACTTCAGAATACAGTCCAAACAATCTTTTTAGTCTTCCACTAAAAAATAAAAAGATATTAAGTTACATGAAAGATGAGCTTAATGTTAACAATATGTTAGAATTTATAGGTTTAAAGTCTACCATGCATTCTTTATCTATACGAAATGTTGAATCTATTAAAAAAAGCGAAGGTTGTTAAAAAGAGGTATGTTAACAAGTTAACTATAGGTAATTATAGAGATTGCTTGTATAAGAAGAATAATTTTTATGGTAATAAGCTTATATTTAAATCTAAGTTGCATCAGCTTTATACACAATATATTAATAAAGTAGTTTTGAGCTCATCAGATGACAAAAGATTTTTAAGAGAGGATGGAATTGAAACGTATGCTTGGGGGCAGTATAAATTGAATCAAATGAATATAGAAAAATAAAAAAATTTCATTACGTAAGAATGCATTGGATTGAAATCTAAGATCTATTCTTTACGAGTATAAAGCAAGAGAGATATTAAGAAAGCTACATTATGTATAACTTTCTATATAAATAATATATAAGATAATACAATGTTTTCGCAATGTTCTTAAAATTAACATTCCATTTATCTTCTGACGAGCAGGCAGCAGGAAAGAAAGAAAGATATTAAGAAAGCTACATTGTAAACCGCTTGCTCTATTCAGTCATTAGTAAACTTTGATTTTGTAAAATATTATTCCTTGAGTGTTAATTACACTGAACATTCAGAAGTTGGAATAAATGATTAATTTTTAAATTGTAATTAGTTTTATTTTCAAACATTTTTATACAATGACATTGAGCATTCTTAGCTGTTTTACAATTTCTAAAGCTCTTCTTCCTGACCTCCTGCTTGATGTTAATTTAAATTCATCCACCAGTATATTGGGGTCTGAAATATCTTGAATTTCATCATCGCCATTGGAGTTGTCATCACAACTTCACTCATCATCCTCAACCGCGGGATCACAACTTTGGTTATCACCTTCAAACGCGGGGTTGTTGTCTTTAGCTGAATTTGGGATCACATCTTTATTTCCTTGTAATGTGAGACCATTGACGTTTGGCATAATTAGCGCCACCTATGAAATTGGTAGAGCAGCACGACGTCTTTGCTATGTGCCGGAAAAAAATGCACCATTAGTAATTTATGAATGCGTTCATGTACTTCGAAGATTTTCAACCCTGCCAACTGCAACTAACTTCACATTTTGTGAAAAGTCAAATGTTGTCAGCGAGCCAGATTGAGAACTTCAGAGGTAAGCGATTTGCAATTTTAAAAATTCCAAATTATCTAAATCATCCGAATTGAGATGATGATTTAATTACATTAAGGGGACATTTACATCAGTTGGGACCAAAAAATTAATTTTTTTTTTATTGGCTTAATCGATGGATATATCGATCAAAAATAATGTGCCGAAATTCCAAATTGATATCTTGATTAGTTTCCGAGTTACAGGTCATTAAAGAGGCGTGCCTCCCGTCGAGCGCCCAACTGCTTTCTAAGCGAAAGCGAAGTCGACTGAAATGTTTAAGGCCAAATATCTCAGCTTATCACATTTTTTCCTCTCGGCAGCGTTTCTGAGCAAACGGCTACTGCGATTTTTCACAAAAGCGTTCTAATTATTCATTTCATATGTCATTGTGGTATAGGCCTTAAATTTTTTATTTTGATTGTTTTTTTCAAAAGTTAATAAAAAAATAGTACCAAAAAAATGACCAAAAAACGAGGTTTTTTTCAAATGGCCGCCATTTTGTTTTTTATTGGAATTTTGGCTTGCCAAACGTCTATACCACGCATTATGGTATAAACTTTAAAAAAATGTTGACTTTTTTGTTTTTAGGTCACGTGTGTACCCAGGAAATCTGCCGAGAACACGACGTGTCCGCCGAGAACGGCAATCTTTGCCGGCGCGGAGGGGGGGTTGGACTTGGGGGGGATGAATCGGCGACGTAGCAAATGTTACTTAACAAATGTACAAAAATAATAAAAAAGAGTTCAATTGATTAGCATTGTTCATTCACGAGATATACGGTCTCAAAAAAAGCATGAAATTTTGGTCCAACTGATGTAAATGTCCCCTTAATTACATCTCCTAACGTCATAGATCGATTATTATTGAATTGGTTTGACACTGCGTGCACTGACAGCGTTAATTTATGTTGGGAATTCACGGGTCTGCTAGAATTGGAAATTTAGAAATTTGAAAGAAGGCAGGAGCCTTTTAACAATTGCACACTCCAACGAACGGTTAACATCAATATATTTGGAACTTCTAATTGGTCCGCCACCCTTTTTGCGGCAGACACAGAAGTAGGATAACCTCAAACCCCCTACGTGAACCCCAATTTCTGGCTCTACAGCGGCAATCTGCGAAGTGGATTGGACAGAGAGGTGGGCAAAATGAAAAAGGCTCGCCACGTAAACGCTTCTTTTGTCTGGTTTTCTGTTGCTTTCAACCACCACGTCAGAGAAAAATTCTCTCTTAAAGGCCTTTCTTAACTCTGCCTTCCTGGCCTCAGAACATCATAAACGGGTAATTATTTACTTTTAAAGGCTCACAAGTATAAAATTAACAAAATTTAATCCAATATTCTCTAGGCGATAGAGGACTCGCCTAAAATTATAGGTGTACATCCAGTCACCCCCCCCCACCCCCCCCCCCCCCCCCCACCGGCTACTCCTCTGCTTTAGGCTCGGCAATGCCACATCAGTCGTCTAAATAAGACAAAAAAGGGGACGGAAGAAAACCAAAAAGGAAACAAATGATATAGTCCTCCCCCGTCAACAATCTTAACGGGCTACATCAGATCCAGTAAGAACATATTCACTAGCTTAAGTTTTCGTTTTTTTATTACCAGTAGAAATAAATTGCTCATCCATATTAGTTCATTTGTTGGAACATTACGATTCCATAATGTTTTTATTAAAAAGAATACAACCAGAGCTAATAACTGAATAAGGTTTTAACAACAGGATTTAATAAACGTAAGGAGAATAACTGCAGGAAGCTTGGCAAACCGTACAAAAAAAATTGTGTAAAACATAATTCGTCACAGGAATTGCTTTTAATTTTGATAGGGGAAGTTTTAAGGGTTTCATCATGACGAAACGTGCTGGCTCGAATCGGGCGTTGCTTTAAGGATTTAATTAGATCCCACATCCAAAATTCAATTAGGTTTAGACTGATCAGATAAGGTGGGACTGTTGTGTTAGGTAAATATGTCAGTTCAATGCTAGAAAAGTGATTTTCTTAGTATGAGTGTAGGTGATACAAAAGTGTTAGGATGAGGATAGAGTTGTATCCAATTATCAACACGGTAAACGCAAAACCAAAATCTGTTCAATGCTTTAACTCACCTTAAGTAAAGATTATTCGAAATTGTTACAAAAGATATGTACAAGTAATACAAATTATAATAACGAATTTTAAATGTGTTGCGAGTTGAGAAAATTTAGTTAAATTTTTTTTGCTCGTCACGGTGATTTAGTTCAGTGAAGGCACGGATATATGTATACTCTCTTTAAGTTCAGGTAATAGCATTTTTTAGATTTCTTGTTTGTTCTTTCTCATGAGGGGCGATATATTTTAGTCCGTACTTCCGCATATGGTTGAGCTGTGCACTTCAGCATTTGCGGTCCGGGGAACAAATGCTATGATAGACGTATGTTCACATCAAAATTTTGTTATACAAATAAAAGAATTTAGGTTTAAAGGTTTTTCGTTTTAGCGATAACTCTCTTTAAGATAGGTTGTAAGTAATATTTCCCCTCATATTGCTTTAATAGGGTAAACCTTGTTAGGTTGATTATGACGGTAGAGTTAGTTAATATTATAGAAATATAAAAATATTATATTTAGCTTTAAGTCTAACAAAAGCACATTTTACAATGTTTTTTATTATAATATTTGAATGAATTGATATTTTGATACTTTGATTTCAGGAACCCATACCGACGATCTAGGACGTGTTGCCAGCTAGCGCGTGCCACTTGAACATCCTGCGGCAACTTCACGTTGCTCATCCGCACACACATAAATTACATCTTCTTCTATTAACGACGCTAAAATTTCCATTATTCTCATCCTTTAAGGATTCTTGTGAATGTCCCCAATTTTTTCTAAGCGATATAATTTTATTCCTAATAATATTCCTAACGGGGTCAATACCGGATGGGTGTTAATAAATAGGTATTTTCATCTGAAAAAATCCCTTCACGATTTTTATCTTTCAATAAATGTGTTGACCGTCTGTTATGTCTTAGAAGACTATCTTTCCGGCTAAAGAATTTGTTGCATTCTATGCATTTAAACATATTGGTGATTATCTAAATACTAAAAATTACCTGTTTAATTCGATATTTATAACCCATCACTCTCACCAACGCGCCAACACCAACACCATGATAAAGCTGTTCATAGACCTGGTAAGATCTGTTCGTAAACCTGGTAAAGGAATTGAAACGTTTGCTTGAATCAAATGAATATAGA
The DNA here is from genome assembly GCA_964036015.1 of Leptarthrus brevirostris. NCBI lineage: Eukaryota > Metazoa > Arthropoda > Insecta > Diptera > Asilidae > Leptarthrus > Leptarthrus brevirostris. Next base: position 30,169,298 of record OZ038373.1, read on the forward strand.
AAAATAAAAAATTATACGTTACTTACGTCAGATGACAAAAGATTTTTAAGAGAGGATGGAATTGAGACGTATGCTTGGGGCAGTATAAATTGAATCAAATGAATATAGAAAAATAAAAAATTTTCATTACGTTAGAACGAATAGGATTGAAATCTAAGATCTATTCTTTACGAGTAAGCAAGAAAGATATAAATAAAGCTAAATTTTAAACTAATTGTTAGATTAACTAGAAATTCTACAAATGAGAATTTATAATAAATTAATGTAGAAGTAAAAATAAATGACTAAATTAATAAAATGCCATTTTTGAACATTAACAGAAAGAGTTTTATTAGTATAAAATAGACATTTAATTCTTATTTATAACTATTACTGCTTTTCTAGGAAATTTCTGAAGAGGCAAACATTTTCCCTTATGAATTAAACAGCATCGCGCTTTATACAAAAATTTAATATAGTGTTAATTTGGACACTGCAATTCTGCTTCCATATTATATACTATTACACCTTCACCAAATGTATTTTTGATCCAGCAAGCCTTTTCACAGCCCTTCACATAAAGAACTTTGTTTCTTAGTAAAGGAGTCACTATAGCACGGAATTGATGTTATAGGATATATATATATATATATATATATATATATATATATATATATATATATATATATATATATATATATATATATATATATATATTCTTTTGTCTTGGCAGTTGTTAAGTCCTTAAATCTAAATGAATGGAGGTTGAAAAATAAAGTGCAGTGAACTTCGTCTTTAAATCCTTTTTGCAAAAGCAACAAAAAAGCGGTTCTTTTTGCGATACTATTACTTTCAGTTTTAAATTGTATACGAATATCGACGGGTCCTGATTTGATCACCTCGTTTTGATGTGAGCAATCGATAACTGCAATTGGGGCACTATTCTTAAACTTCTCTCGAGTAAGCAGTGATTCAAAAAGACGTCTGTAATATGATTGTTGGAATTTTATATACATATCATACACTAAAGCATATCTCTCCTGGGAATGTTTCGGAATTTAACCTTAATACAACAAGTCTTCTTATAAAATTGTTTAATGGCTGGCTTATGAATTTCATCAACTACTTGTATTTTATTCATTTTGTAATTCTCAGAGATTCTACATTAATCAACGCTATTAAAGTGTCGTGTAATTTTTTCTAGACTTAGAATTATATATTTCATCAAATTCTACTGAGCATCAACAATTCATTCGTTTGTATACAAATCGTATGCTATTTTCAGTTTTCTTTGTAGAGCCGCAATTGATTCATTTCTAAGCAGCTCAATTTAATAGCATGCCCATCTCACACTACCAGAGACAATCGGGTCTCCTGGTGTCTTTGGAAGATTTTCACCCCTCACGCAAAAAAAAAAAAAAAAAAAATGCCCACAGGTCCACCGACCAAGAACTTAAAGGCTATATAATGAAAGTACTTATTAACTTAATTTCCTCCTATGTCGAGAGACTTGATATTCTGCTATTCATATTGTACAGTTATAATATTGTAATTGAACTTTAAACTTTAAAGTATTTATCTTCTAGAAAATTTCAGTCGAAAAGAACATTGTCAGCAACGTGAGCGCAAAATAGTAAGAAAGAGAGTAATAATGCAGTAACACTCTGCTAATTTTTATTTCGAGCACATTCGTTAAATTTTCATTTTCGCTTTGAAGAACTTTTTATTTAGAACAGTTGAAAGAGAGCTTTTGAGCTTTTTTCGGTTCTTATACAAATTGGTAGTGCAGGTGTACATGTTGGTAGTGCAGGTGTACATGAAAAGCTTTCTAATTTCCTTGATTTATATTTTCTCAAAAATAAAATATGTGATTGAAAATTTAAGATTGTTCTTATTTTATTACTATTGCCACAAACCGCAGAAAATAGGAAATTCTTTGTGCTGCGGAACTTATAATCATCATTATTATAAAGATTAAACTGCTCGCAATTCTCAAAGTTTGTAAAAAATAATTAAGATTTTTTATAAATATCTTTCTGGGGTGTGTTTTAAATATTACTTTTATTTCATCCATTTTATCCTATAAAAATTAAACCATGAATTTTACTGTACGGCGTGAAAACCAACTTGCAGTTCCTATGTAGTGACATCAAGTTTTTACTACATTATTTTCATCGTTTTATCGATTAAGCAGTGCCATGACTTGCAACACCATCTCTTATCAAAGTGACGAGTAGCCACTTTTGATGAGATGACGGCTGAAGATGAAGAAGGTTATAAGGATGTCTCAAACGAAAAGTGGATTATATTTGATAAAATATTCACAGAGGTATGAAAAAAGTTTTCGAACTTGTCTGCTTATTCAAAGTAGGCAAAAAAGAAAAGTGAGATTGTACGATATTCTAGTAAATGCAAAATATTACTTCATTAAACTTGATAGACTTAGTAACATTAACATGTTCAACTACAAATGAGAATGTAAAAAAAACTTTTCGGAAAATAACTAAAGTTTACAGAAATGTTCCGATTATTTAATACAAAATTAATAAATACGTATTACCTTATATTTCATATGATATCCTTTGCTCATTATTTATATTATGCGATGTGATACGTTCTTCTATTCAGTATCAATAACTTCCTAGGATTGGTTAGATTGGTTCAAATCTGAAACCTGCGGTGTTGTGTCTATCACATGCTGGCAGCTTTACAAGACCAAATTTTGAAATATTCATGTTTGTTCTTAGTAGTATTTATGTTTACAAGATTTGCTACACCATTTAAATATATAGCAAACTTAAAGATTTGTCCATCATGTTTCATTATACCATTGTTATCTTTCCGCTTAATTCAATATTTTGCTCTCTTCTCATCCTTTACTATTTAAGGTGTGAGCGGTGTGTGCAACATGAAGTTGCCGCGGGATTTCCAGGTGGCACCCCTAGCTGGCAGCATGTGCTTAGCTCGTCGGTTTCTGGGCTAGGTTCTTGGACATCCTATTCACACATCATGATTGAGATTCGCGTGCTTGTGGCGAAAGAGAGCTGTGGAATCCCTTTTTTGGGGTTATCACAAAAAAAGAGCAGAGAAAGGGAGATGAAAGGAAGAGCAACAGGCATGGCGACGCCGGTAATTCTCGGTAACCGAACCATCATAAATCAAAAACAAGAAAATATAACCAATAAAGTGCTGAAAAATAAAAGAAAGAAACGCGTAAATAGGGCTACAAAATCTGAGAAGAAGAGAGAAGGATAAGGGAGACAAGAGGAGGAAGAAGTAGCTTCATGAAAGCACTGAAACAATAAAAAAATCAAAATTCCATAATTAAATACAAATCATTCAATATTTTTTTTTTAAATTTTTAAAATCATACACGTTTTAAACTACCTATACATTATACAGGTTCATACTAATATTGGTCGCGTTCGATGTACTGAGGGGCTACCTAGGGGTTACGTAGAGATAGCGTTCGGTTAAATATCTTAGTGAGGCTTTAAGTGAGGGAAATAGTAGGGAAGTGAGCCATAAAATTGTTCCCTCACTATCTAGCTTATTGAATTTGACATTAGTCAGCTGTTGTTTGTTTGATTCGCAGCAGTTTTCACAGAAAATTAGCGCACGTTCTAAATTAAGATTAGAATCGCAGTTGCTAATTAGTGAATTGTTCTGCTTTAAAATATTCGCAAAGAATATTTTATCCATTTTGTAACAAATTTTAATTTAAAAACTCATAAAGGTCAAAATGTTAAACGTCAAAAATTCCCTGAATGCAGGTCCGTTCGGTTCGCATCAGAATTCTACAAATAAGCGCAAAGTGAGACTAGGCTCAGTCCCTCACTCTACCGAACAAGCCCATTCTTTATCTTAAAGCGGATTTATACTAAGTTTCAAGTTCATTACCGTCTTTCGTCTTTGAAGTTATCTAATTTGAATGACTTATTTATGAGGGAGTGGATTAGCAGGTTGTGAACGTACCTATCACTACTTAAGAGTAAAGCCATGCATAGTTAATAGTCGATAATTTGAGCCTGAACGAGCACAAAAAGCCTTTTAATTCGCTAGTGGTGGTATACACGCTTTAAATAGTAGTGCTTTAATTTTTGTTGTTAGTCGTAGACGATATTGTCCTTTAGGTCAAATAATATGGTTATTAAAAACTCTATGGACAGACTACTACCTTTTTTCCCTTTTGACTTCTTCTTTTTCTTTTCTTAATGAATGGCACAAATTCTTAATGAATCCCCAAAATATTTTGCCTTATATTTCCTTATTAAAAACATCTTTGCGTTGCAATCATCCACCTTTGTAAGAAGTAATTCACCTTTTTTGTTTTTTGTTTTTTTTATTTATGGGAGCGGGGAAATGCATTTACGCACCTAGGCGACTAGGGTCACCCGTGTGCCGGACTCACCTGGCCAACGGCCAGTAATACCGGATAAAACCCCCCTCCGGGACCGTCAAGAAGACATTACTTCGTGGTGGAGTCCTATTAAATAGCCTCCACCGAGGCACCGAAGCCAACAGGTGCTCCCCTGAGAGCCCCTGCCTTCTCGCCACCCCAACAAGTTAGCAGGTCTCCTTCCTTTTGGCGAAAGATCCCCCTCACGAAAAAGGCAATCCTTCACCAGTGGTCCTCCCTCTGCAGAATGACCCCGACAATATTGTCCGCGGTTCTGCTGCCCGTCTCCGCCTCTAGTTCAACCCTCTCCGCTCTCAAACGAACACATTCAAAGAATGTGTGGAGGGTGGAGCAGGTGCTCGACACCTTCCCTATACGGTGAAGGAAGGCCCGAAAATGCCCGTGCCCCGTCAGCACTTGGTTGAGGTATTAGTCCACCTCACCATGCTGACGGTTTAGCCAAGCGTCCAGCTGAGGAATCACTCAGGCTGTCCACCGGCCCCGCGGCTCTCCATCCCATCTTTCTTGCCAGGACGCCATGGTCCTGGCCCGAGCTACCTTAGCGGCCTCTCCTCCCATTACGGGTTTCTCCTGGTGGACGAACTGTCGCTCCCTGGCTAAAAGGTCAATGGTCACCAGTTCAGAGACCATGCGGTAGCAGCTCCCAATGCGGAGCTCCGCACGGCGTTGTACCGCAAGTATACATTTGCAATACCTTTCCCACCGCATTGCGTCGGCCCAGACATCTGCTCCGTAGAGCATTACGGACTCGGTGGTGCAAAGCAACAGGCGCCTCTTGCTGGGCCTGGGTCCTCCAATGTTGGCCATGACATTTCTCAACGCCGCCGTCACCGCAGCCGCCTTGTCAGCCCGGCCCTTAATCTCAGCCCAGAAGGAGAGCCTAAAATCGAGGCTCACCCCCAGTTATTTGATCGCAGGCCGCGTCTGGACCGACATGTCCCCCCCCCGGAAAGGTCTCCAGCAGCCTCAATGGCTGCTTGGAGGCGAGGCTTTAAGAGCTTCTCCGACCCTGGGAACCCTACTGGCACCTTGCCCTTGCTGACGAGCACCAGCCTAGCACTTTTCCAGCGGGAGGGAAAAACTCCCGCCTTCAGACAGGCATTGTACATGTCTAACAAGAGCTTTGGATGGCTAGCCGACAATGCAATCAACACGTCTGCCGGTAGCCCGTCGGGCACTGGTGACTTTTTATTCTGAAGGTAAGAACGCCCCTAATTTGCGGAGGACGATACTATACCCCAGTCCCCAGGGATTTTCGTTAAGGTCGCCGCTGCCAGCATCGGCGCTAACTCTCCCGGATGGAACTCCAGAGGCTCTTCCTCACCGTCTTGTATTCGGCAGTTCTACGGCCTGCGTCGGGATCGCGTTGGTCAGCTCGTTTAGCCAACCGTCTGAGACGGAGGCATACCCGCCTCAGTTCCACGATTTCGTCCGTCCACTACTACACAGGGCGGCGCCCCACCCTGTGCCCTCTTTTCCTTGGCACGGCCTCTCGGCAGGCCCGGTGGATCAGACTCATTGTCGAGTCTACCATCCGGGCAGCGTGCTCGGTAGATGGCCGTCCTTCTGGGACGGAACGTGATATATTGGTGATCGCTGGCTGTATGGTCTCGATCACCTGCCAGTCCTGCAGCCGTGCAGCCAGGAGTTCCGTCGCCAGGGATACATCGATAATAGTTTCCCTGTACCCAGGACGCCGAAAGGTGGACGTCCAGCCGGTGTTTAAAACTACCAGCCCCGTCCTAGACGCGAAGTCCAGGACTCGCTCTCCGCGGGAGTCAGCCATTGTCTCTCCCCACTCCAAGGCCTTTGCGTTGAAGTCTCCAGCCACCACCAACTCGCCATACATGCCGCGGACCGCATCCTCCAGGCCATCCAGTTTGGCCTGGAAATCCCTTATTGGCTCGTTTGGGGTGAAGTACCAACTGACGTTAGTAACGTCCCTGCTCCTCACCCAAACGAAGCCAGCGCCCGCGCCATGGTCCGCAACGCTAAAGCGTCGCAGATCCGGTACCCAGATTGCCGCAGTACCAAGGGCATTCCGGTACTATGCCGGCTCACATCCGTCCCGGTACTGCTCACTAACTACCACAATGTCAGCGTCTTTCTCGAGACGGATTTGAGCCAACAGAGCGTGGGCCGAGCTACTCCTATGCAGGTTGCCCTTTAGGACCACAACCATTATCATTTTTTGGCATCATCTAGGGCCTTGCGGAAGACCCCGCACTACCCCGGCCCCGCCACATGTCGCCGCGAGCCCTGTCAATCCCCTGTCACTTCCTGGCAGAGGAAGCACGCCGGGCCCGCGGAGCAGGTCTTAGCTTTGTGTCCCTTCTTGCCTTATCGGAAGCAGAGCTTGCTCCGGTCCGGTCCCTTACAGGCTTGGCTTTGGTGTCCGTACCCACTTAAAGCACCTGTGAACGACCACCCGCCTGCGTACCTTCCTCTCTACCCACCCGATCTTGACTCGGGCATCCTTCACCAGCCTCACCGCGGCCGTCTCCTCAACCTCAATAATGGCCAGGCATTTTCCCCGGCCATTTGGACGTGTCAGCGCAACCTGAAGGTGGCCATTGTAACCCCCCCCCCCCCCCAGATCAGTTCTGAGAGCTGGCCTGACCTCCTCCTTGGTCGTGCAGCCGTCAAGCTCCCTGATCTCAGGTTAGCTCTGGAGACCAGTTGCTTGACACTGCCTGCTGATCCAACAGCGTCCCTCAAGCGCCTGAGAAGGCTGCCCGGGTCTCCAGTGTGCTCTGCCCTAGTTCGAGCAGGATCTCACCATACCTGGTTTGCCGGACAACATTCACCCTGACCCCGCAGCTCTCGGGGTAAACCGCCTTACGGACCGTGTTAAGGACATCCGCAAAGGTCTTCCCCGCTACAGGCTTAAGCAAGATGGCCTCCGGCTTGGCCTTCCGGTTGGGAGCCGCTGGTCGGTTGGGGGTCGGGGCCGGAGCGGGAGCTTTTGTCACCTTCTCTGGCCCAGTGGCCTGTTTCCCCTTCTTCCTTTTTTCTTCTTCTTTTTAACAACACAATTTCACCTTAGTTACATTATATGTCAGTTTATCTTCTTATCTTCTAAATTAAAAAAAAACCGGGCGTTTTAGCAAGAATTTAAAATGATCAAAACATTTCTTACCAAATTCTCAATAAGCTTACGCAGCACAAATAAGGCACCCTACTGAAATTCTGCACAGAATCAAATATCTTTTCTAATTCATTGACGGTTGGTTAGGTCCTCACTATATATATCACTCGGAAACCAAACCTTACTAGTATACTTTGCCTAACTATGTTAGGACCTCTCTAAACAATCTGTGTTACGATTGTTACTTTTGCGTCTAACTTTCCCCAATGGAAAATTTGTGAAATAAAAAAAGTGCCAGTTTAATTTGAAATAAGTTCCTTTATTCTTTAGTATAATTATAAATGTAAATTAAGTGTAACCTAATCAAAAATATTAGTGGATCTAATAGTACGATCGGAAATGCAACTAGTTTTAAGTTAAAAATTCAAAACTTAGTAACACTTGAATGATATGGAAAATCACAAGTTGCACTATAATGTGCGGTCTAATATCGGTGTTGAACGTCGTTGTGAAACAATGAGGTTATGATTTTTGCAATTATGAATTAATACTTACGCCCTCGATGGAATTGCTGCACTAATAAAACCAGAGTTGAACAAAAAGATACTCCACACCACACTTATGATGAAAGTACACCGATGATAATGAAATTCAATGGAAATTAATAAAAGAAAATAAAAAAATAAATGAATTAATTCAAAATAATAATTCACAATAACTTTATCACAAAAAAAATTCACTGCTGAAAAGAAAAATTTATTAAGAAGAGGCACGTGGTGAATAAAATACCTTTTAGAATTTATTATTCACTGTGACACTCTGAACCTACTACCTTGATGAAGAATGGAATTGAAAAGAGATCGATCTGTTGGAAAGTGCTGCTTATATAATGTTGGCGGCCATTTTCTTAAGATGTCGTTGTCGCGATGTTGTCATCCGACATTTTTGTAGAGTTTGAGAATTTAAATTTTACGTATTGCCATCAAATTTCCGTGAAATTCTACCTGAATTTCATGTGCGCTCTAATGGCAGTACATAAAATTTGACGGGTTTCGTGTTCGAAACGGTTTGACGTTTGATGTCATCGCGAGTGTTATGTTTATTTGAATTTGCAGGTAAGTTTTAATGTTTTGTGTTGTGTTTTTAATATAATCTTGTATTGTGCAAGTGTTTTTAATTAAATTAGTTGAAGTGCACATAAATTCAGTGATTTTTCTTTTAATTTTAGATTTCATCGACTTGACCCCAGTGAGGCAAATTCGTGGCCAGAAAGTTCATCTGGAGTTAGGAATTTAACAAAAAACAGGTAAATTATTTTAATTTAGTGTGTAATTCATGTTTATTTATGTAATTGTGTGTTAATTATGTTCTGTAGTGCATGTAACCAAACTTTGTTTACATTGTAAATGTCGACTTTGCTTACTTCTAATTATTGCTTAATTTGTATGCTTGTTGTACTTTAATTGTGTAAATTCATTACTACTTCATTCTATAGTAAATTTCATTATTAATCAAACCTTTTCTTTCATTTCAGGTACAGTTCAACATCATTGGATTAGTGGAATTACCAGGTACGTATACTGGTCAGGTAACTGTGTATCTTTTAAAATTGCAGTCTCTATTTATTAATCAATTCTCAAGGTGAATTGCGTGAACATTCTCCCACATGTTGAACGATCTCGTTCAATAATTTCTCCTTTCTTTTTCCAGCTCCCCTCTTGTGATAGTGGTGGAACATGATCGTTCCATCAGCCTTTACGCGAAGACGAACTTGACCACGATTCGGTAAATTAATTGTTTTCTCCTTATTTCGTCTTTTTGTTATTTCGTCGAAGTTAATTCGTTTGAGCACATCCCTTGATAAATAAAGATCTTGTCCTTCCCTTGTTATGAAACGTTGGTGACTATTCGTGGCTCTCATCTTTAATTCTTTAATGTTCCTCGTAGGTCTAAGGGTTCGAATGGAGTACACTTGTGCCCCGTTGATCTCTGCTGGCTCTGACAAGGTTGGAATCGGAGGCGATCTGGTGAAACGATTTGATCTTGTACTTGATGGCTCAGCTGGTTTCGATAAATAAGCGCGCATGCATCCTGGATCGACGTTTATTTCCTTCGCGATTGACGTGCTTGGTGCTGGTAGACTGCTGCTAGTCGATGGTTGGTTGCTGGATGCTTCGAATGGATGACCATACGAATGCTGATCTTCGTCTGCATGCACATTGATGATTGGACTGTTAGGAGGAGTGAAGTCGATATCGTCAAAGATTACTAACACATCTTCGTCAAACTCCTTCTAAGTGCTCATCTGAAATTGAGAAACTGTAAATATTCTAGTTTGAGATGATGGACTTTCACAACGCATTAAGACGCCACAACACAAGTTGATACATCAATTGTTAATTGGCAATCGACAAATTTTTGAAACCGGTCTTTGAAATGTTTTGCTTTTCGTTTGCACTTGAACAACCCGAACAAGTCCATCAGTTCCTGTATATACCTTGTCAACCAACCCAAGTGGCCAAACTGTGGGAGGCATGTTCTCATTTTTAATAAGAATGACATCTCCCACTTGAACATTGGATTGTGGTAGACACCACTTAGATCTCTGTTGAAGTTGGTTAAGGTAATCCTTAGACCACCTTTTCCAAAATTGCCTTGTCATATGTTGTAGCATTATCCATCGTTGCGAAAGTGAATTGTATAGATGCTCAGCTTCTGGAATTGCATTTAGGGCTTGGCCAATTAAGAGGAGTTAATACAAATAACTCGTCTGGATTATCTCTGACACGACACAATGGTCTCGAATTGAGACATGCTTCTATTTGAGCGAGTACTGTAGCATATTCTTCGAAAGTACAGGTGGTGTTTCCCAAGGCTCTTCGCAGGTGGTGCTTGATCGATTTTACACCTGCCTCCCATAGTCCACCAAAGTGTGGTGCAGCAGGTGGATTGAAATGCCAGGTTATTGCCCTTGATGCGAGGTAGGCTGCTACTTCTGGCTCTGCTTCCTTGATTGCTTGCTTCATGTCTTTATCGAGAATAGACTTTGCACCTACGAAGTAAGTGCCACAATCAGAATATATGTTGCTGCATAAATTTCTTCTAGATACAAATCGTTTCAATGCAGCAAGAAATGCTGATGATGTGAAATCCGAACAAACTCTATATGTATTGCCTTTGTAACCATACAAATAAAAATACATAGATATGCCTTTTGTTGTTTGGCGTTGCGATGTGTTGACACTTTTACAGTAAAGGATCCTGCGTAGTCTATTCCTACCTCTGTAAAAGGCTTTGTTATGTTGACTCTACATGCTGGGAGATTTCCCATGAGCTGTGTTGTGTTTGTGTTCCGATATCGACAGCAAATCACGCATTGATGAAGTCTAGTATTAATACATCTCCTCGTATCAATAATCCAATATTGGTTTCTAATAGTATTCAATACGAGAGCTGTTCCTCCGTGAAGAGTTTCTATATGTACCTTGTCAATAATCAATCTAGTAATGTGGCTATCCTTAGGTATTATGATCAGATGTTTTCTATTATAAGGAATCTCAGCATGTTGTAATCGTCCGCCTGAACGTATGAGCCCGTTGTTATCCATGAAAGGATTGAGTGTAAGAAGTCGACTCTTCTTCGACACAGGATCCTTGTTGAGCAACTTATCGTACTCTTCTGGAAAGGACATTTGTTGTATTACCCTTAAAATATTGTCTTCTGCTAATTGAAGTTCTGTGCTTGCTAGCACTTGTGTTTGTTTGTCGTTTTTATTCCGACAATTGTTAATAAATCGCTGTATCAATGCAACTATACGTGTTAAGCGAGTATAGGATGAATAACGATGTAAAATGCTATCTGTAGAAAGTGTAACTAACGCAACTGCTGTAGGTTTTTTAGCTTCCAAATCTGTGTACGAATCCATGTTACGTGACTGAGGCCATTCTGATTGCGATTTAGTCAGCCAACTAGGTCCATGCCACCAAATTGTTAGTTACAAGACTCGAGGCTGATGTTCTTCTGGATGATAAATCAGCTGGGTTATTTGTAGTGGAAATATGGTGCCAATGATCATACCGAAGAATGTCTTGAATTTGAACTGCACGATTGGCGACGTAAGTTTTCCACCGAGAAGGATGCTCTTTGATCCATTGTAGTACAATCATAGCATCTGTCCACGCAAATATGTGTATATTCTGCATTTTCATGTCTTCGACTGTAGTTTGGATTAATTTAGCCAAGAGCAGTGCTCCATTTATTTCTAGGCGTGGAATTGTTGTTGGCTTTAGTGGAGCCACCTTTGTTTTTGACGTTAATAATGTCGATGTTATGTTACCATTTTCTTCTACAACCCGTAAGTATAGTACTGCAGCGTATGCTGTTCAGATGCGTCGCAAAAGCCGTGAAGTTGCATGGTTGCATTTGGGGAATAGTGAATCCATCGAGGAATGTTCAGAAGTTCGAGTTGTTGTAACTCAAGTTTGAATGACGTCCATTGTTTATTAATATCATCTGCTACCTCCATATCCCAAGATAATCCGGTAAGCCATAAAGTTTGAATTAATAACTTGGCTACGATAATAACTGGTGGATGCCAACGAATTCCAAGTGTTTTAACTATTTCATTGTCAGTAAATGTTAATACTTCCTTAAGTTCACGGTGCTCTATTGGTAAATTTTTTAACAGTTCAGCCTCATTACTCGTCTATTTCCTTAAGTTAAAACCACCTGAATTCATGAGACTAATTAATTGTCCTTGTAATTCCTTAGCTGTGACTATATCATGCGCACCCGTAAACAAATCGTCTACGTAGAATTCTGTGAGTATAACCCTTGATGCTAACGGCCATTTTTCTATTTTATCTCTGGCTAGTTCTTGAAGCGTACGAATAGCCAAGTATGGGGCACAGGATGTACCAAACGTGACAGTCTTCAACTGGTAATCTTGAATTTGGGACGTTTCTGGGTGTTGCCATATTATTCGTTGATATGTTCGGTTCTTTGGATGCATTTGTATCATCCTATACATTTTTTCCAAATCAGTCTTCATAGCTATTTTATATTTTCTCCAGTTTAGCAAGGTGGCTAATAGTTTATGTTGTAAAGTTGGGCCCGTTCGTAGAAATTGGTTCAGCGAATTTCCATTTGTTGTTCTCGCTGACGCGTCAAACACTACTCGTAGTCGTGTTGTGGTACTGTCCTTAATAACAGCATGATGTGGAATGTAATAATGTTCTTCATCAACACCAGGAGGATCAACTTCTTAAATGTGACCCAATTCAATGTATTCATTCAAACATTTTTTGTATTCAACCTCTAGTGGAGGATTACATTTCAGTCGTTGTTGTAAATTTAGGAATCGTCTAAATGCTTGGGGTCGTGATTCTCCTAAACATGGTAATTCATCGTTAATGAATGGAAGTTGCACCTGATATCTTCCATTGTGTAAACGTTGATAAGTTTTCTCGTAATGTTGCTCACATTTCTCTTCTTCAGTAGTGCGAAACGGTCTTGAAGGAATTTCTTCCAATTCCCAGAATAGTTTTAGTTGCTTATTTAAATCAACATCTTCGGTATTATGGTTTATTTGAGAGCTTTATTTGAACTTAATTTGATGCTGCTATCTCTGTAGTTGGTCCCAATAAAATCCAGCCAAAAATTGTGTTGATAGCTATTGGTGAATAGTTTGAACCACGGCAGATCCCTTCTCTAAGTATCTTGGTGTATAGTTTCGCTCCCAGTAAAATGTCTATCCTTCCAGGTTTCCAAAACATAGGGTCTGCTAAATCTAAGTTTTGGATGTGTATCCATTCTCGTTGTATTATGGGTTTGCAAGGCAATGGATCCGTAATCCGATGTAATACAAGAAATACATCCTCTATTGGTTCTACCTTTGTATTGCATGAATGAAGTCGCAGTTTTACTCTTTTACGCACCATAGCATTCGAGTGGTTCTTTAGTCCCGTCACTTCTACTGAAGTGGGTATGAAGTTGAGGCGTAATCTTTTACAAGCGGTTTCTGAGATAAATGAAGACTGCGATCCTGGATCTACAAGACATCGCAGTGTATGTGTTTGACCATTTATGTCGTATACTATCACACGAGCTGTTGCTAATAGCGCTTGCTTGGTTTCTGTGGACATAAAGCTGTGTGTCGTGCTTGGCTCTTCAGTGCAGAGTACTGAAGATGTGTACCTGGTCGTATTACCTTGCTCATGTTTCATGATATTAGGCGATTGTATGTTTGTCTGTGCAACTAGTGGATTTATTGTTGAATGCTCTTTTCTAATTTCTTCGTGAATTGTTGTATGGTGCCTTTCCTTGCATTTTTGACAGTTAAATTTACTTTTACAAGTGTTGACAGTGTGATTTTTTGACAAACAGTTATAGCAGTGACCGTCTGATTCAATAAGTTTGCGTCTAGCAATAACATTCATCCCTTGATATTTCGGACATCGTTGTAAAAAATGATTTCCAGAGCACGCAGAGCAATTGCTTTTCTTTAATGAGTGGTAAGCTTGAGTTGCTTCCCTTGGAGTTGGCTTATGCGGTGTTGACCTCGTCGTTAAGACATCTGCAATTGACTCTAAGACATTTAAACGGGTGTTGAGAAATGATTTAAATTGTGTGTAGGTTGGTAATGACTGCGTATCTCCTAGATCTTCTTCCCAAAGCCTTAACGTTGTGAATGGGAGCTTCTGTACAAGTAGAAATATTAAAAGATCATCCCATGTTGATGCGTTGACCTGCATATTTTTTAGCTGCTGTAAACATTCCTCTGTAGTATCAATTAACGATTTGATCCCTTTGGCTGACTCATTGTGGAGCTTTGGTTGATTAAATAGATGTTTTAACTGATGATTAACTAACAGTCTTGTGTTATTGTAACGTTCCTCTAACTTCTTCCATGCAGGTTCATAATCGTGATTAGTTATGGGTGTATATCTCAAAAGTTTTTCCGCATCACCAACTAGGCATCCTTTGAGGTAGTGTAGCCTTTGTACTGACGTTAATTTTGTATTGTTATGCACTAATGATACGAAAAGATCGTGGAAGGAACACCACATATTATAATCACCGTTAAATTTCGGTAATGTTATTCTGGGTAACTGTGATTCCTGTTGCATAACAATTGCTGTAGATGTTTGAGAAGGAGCGCAAACCGGAGCGGGGTTTACTGGTGGCAAAACTTTCCGCAAGCCGTCCGTTAATTCGCTGACGTATTCTAAATATTTTCCTTCTGTTTCAACATAATAATCCTTGTAGATGTAATCTTCTGGTTCCAACTTTGGATCTTCCAACTTCAGCTTATTGATTGTAAAATCATTATTGCTGAATTCATCCCAAGCCTTTCTCAACTCTGCCAATCGACTTTCGTAAAAGCCTTGAGTTCATTTCGTTGCATTTGTTTTTCGCCCTCCTTCTATTAATTTCTCAATTCTACCCTTGAGAATTATGTTGGTGATGATCAGTGTTTTTATGGTCGACATGTTGTAGTTGTGTTACGCACTTGTTAGTAATACCCTTTACCTTTATTACAAAGCGAATGTCTTATTGAATTGCGAATGAAAGTAAAAATAAAAAAATGAATGCACGCAATGAGAAAATGAATATGAAGGTAAAAGATAAATAAAGCAATCTAAATTTGAACGAGCACATATCCTGGATGGAACCACCAAAATGTTGAACGTCGTTGTGAAACAATGAGGTTATGATTTTTGCAATTATGAATTAACACTTACGCCCTCGATGGAATTGCTGCACTAATAAAACCAGTGTTGAACAAAAAGATACTCCACACCACACTTTTATTGTGATGAAAGTACACCGATGATAATGAAATTCAATTCCCCTTTTTTGAATTCAACGCAGTAAACGAATTATGCAAATAGTGAAAATAACTTCAACGCCGAACTTGTTTCTCATGTAGAAAAAATAAAGTGTAGCGGAAAATAGAAAGTTCAATAGAAAACAACGTGCTGTAGTTCAAATTTGATTATTTTATTTAAAGGAAATCCAATCGATACATAAAAAACTAAAGAAACTATCAGGATTCGCAATTCAATCACAATTCGGTTACAATTTATATATAAACAATAAATGGAAATTAATAACTAAAAAAATAAAAAAATAAATTAATTAATTCAAAATAATAATTCACAAAATTATTTTATTAATCAAACTTTTTTTTTATTTCATGTACAGTTCAACATCATTTTATTAGTGGAATTACC
Organism: Leptarthrus brevirostris; assembly: GCA_964036015.1. Lineage (NCBI taxonomy): Eukaryota > Metazoa > Arthropoda > Insecta > Diptera > Asilidae > Leptarthrus > Leptarthrus brevirostris. The sequence continues at coordinate 30,185,019 of OZ038373.1, forward strand.
AGGTACGTATACTGGTCAGGTAACTGTGTATCTTTTAAAATTTCAGTCTCTATTTATTAATCAATTGTCTTTTTAGGAGAATTGCGTGAACAATCGGTCTTGAAAAGTTAACCCTCCCGAATATTTACATACTTTGTTGATATTTAACATTTGCAGTACTGATTATGTTATAGTTCTGACCCGGGAAAACACTAACTGCTTTCCTCTTTATGCAAAACAATATTTTGTAATAAAATTCGATTTGTTATCACTAGATGCACCAGTTACTAATACAATTCTGAATAAATAAGTTAATTAGGTTATTTTTTCTTATATCAGAAATTTCGGTCCCCTGACTAACCGTTTAAGGGCTCAAATCCAATCGAATGAGCAACATTCAATTTAAAATCTGTCTAGTATATCACTTTTTTTTTATCGTGAAATTTTTTTTATATATATAATTAAAATGGAAAAAAATTTTCTGTCGATGACTTAGATGACAGAGCAGGGCCTCTTTTGAAATAAGAAGAAAGTTTTTAATTATCGTCTTTCGAGGGCATGCCAGGTAATCGAAAATTCTTTCGGAATTCTTGTCTCTCGATAGAGAGTGCTTAGTATTATGCAGTATTGTTAAGTCAAAGTAATATTTAATTCCGATTAAAAGAGGTATAAACTCTTTATTTATTCTTTCATAAATATATAAATAAAAATGTTTGTTGATATAAATAAAACTTTATCTTTTAATTCAACTGACTAACAAAATAAAAAATTCATTTAAAAACTTGTTATACTTATAAAATAAAAATAAATAAAAATTCTGGTATCAGGTGAGGTCAATGATTCCGTAAATCAAATAATACTTCCAAGGCAATTAGCGCCACAAATTTAATAATTGGGGAAGTTAATTTCAAAGCGCGTTGTTTCCACTTACAACTCGAATCCACTTATAAATGCCATAAATTTATGTTAAGTGTACTTCAGGTTTTGATGTATAAAATATAAAAATAAAGTGCTCGTCGTATGGATTTCCTTAGCGTCACAAATTGGAGTCGAGTGAAACAACGGTTTTTGGAATTAAGCTCCCCAATTATTAAATTTATGACGCAAATTTCCTTTGGAAGCGCTATTTCATTAACAGAAACATTTTCAAATAACTATTTGTACGTAAAAAATATATCCTATAACGGAATTTAAATATATTATATTATGACTGCTTTAGGCACTATCTAATAAAGGCATTTAAAGTGTATAGTCATTGCTGAAATTTTCCAACTTCACAACATACTCCATTATCTCAAGCATTGCATCATTTTTTATCTGCGATGGCAGTTTCTCTATTTTCAATGCAATGCTATTCATAAATAATTGCACTTCGCCTGCGTCCGGCTGCTGGCAAAATTGTTGAAAACTTTTTACAGCCTTCCCGAAATCTTCCGAAAGTTGACTAAACTGGTCATCCCCTTTCCTCTTCCCTTTTAGTAGAGGTTCTTCGCTTGGCTTACAAGATGATGAATCCTCTATTGCAGACTCATCCAGGCAAAAATTATATGGTTTTGAGCCAGTTGTTCTAAAATATTCATGTATAAAGAAAAAGAAAAAATATGAAGAGTGAACATTAAATATACTTTCTGGGTTTAACATGATCTTTAAGTAAACTAAGTTCATCATATAGCTCCCAGAAGATGTTATTGTTACTGCTGCTTCCAGACGGCGCATTTAACTTGTTAAGCTCCTTAACATACCTATCTCTAAGACTTCTCCACCTTGTAATGCATTCATCACCTGTAATATATTTCATTAGAACCTAATTACACGTAAATTATTTTATGTTCTTACTAATACTTTCTAATTTTTGGGCAATTTTCTCCCAAATTTCCATTTTCACCTTGGTATTTTTGTAGCCGCTTTTTGCTTCATTATACAATATTTCACTTTCCCGTAACTCTTGAATTAATAATTCCTCACAAACCATCTTAAATTAATTTCCGATGTAAATACTTCAGAAATATCTAAACATAAACAAACAACACGAAAAATTTTTAGGTTAGGTTCAAGTTTGACAACTTAACCCGGCAATTTCCAAATGAATGGAATTCTTTTCGCAGATTCACGACCAAATACGCTCGTTCGCGTTCATTGAACTCACTTATATGGAAAACGTATGGTAAGAAAACCATTTTGACAGAACAATCAAATTTTGTTGCGCTCAGTTACGTCATAAACGAAGGAATAACTAAGGGTGTTTTCGATTTTGCTTCTGGGTTAACCCTTGTCCCTTGAAGAAGCAAATGCGTGTTCGAGATTGCGGTGCCATAACCCGAGTTATGCTTCGGATTGTTCGTTTTTGGCACATTTTACCCTTGGTGCTAACACCGGTTGCCCCTGGTTCGGACCAGGAATAGTTGTGACACTACTAACACAAATGAAGTAGATGAGTAAAGTGAACTGGCATTGTGCTTGCGTGCTGCGACTTTTTATATTTAATTAATTATTTTTACTGTTCTGTTATAATAAGAATGAAAAAAAAACCGAAAAATCTTTGCAGTTTCCATTCTTTTTATTTTAAAGAGGAAAATTGAACTTTCGGATTCCTCATGTAGCCTTTCTTCTTCTTCAAAATACTCATTTTCATTAAATTAATGCTGCAGTAAAAAAATAATTGCTGAAATTGCTGCTTTTTTATTAATCGCCATAATTTTCAGTTGGAATTTGACAGCGGCTGACACTAATAAACTCGAACACAGGGTTTAAAACTTGGAAGCAGATGACACTTCGGTGCAGGTTCACAGTAACTCCAGTTGTCCCCGGTGTTATGCCTCGGTGGCAAAATCGAAAACACTCTAACAAGACCCTTCAACGGCGAAGAACAGCATGCAATGCATTTTCCGATATTGAGAAACAGTCTCGCATCCCAAGAAGCTCAGATCGGAACCTTTTATACCAAAGTATACAGGAAGTTTTACCTAGAACAAGAACCACTCTGCAATTTCTGTTCAGTAGCCAAATTGTGTGTATAACAATAAACGAAGGAATAACTAGTTATTCCTTCTTTAATGGTATAACACAAAGCACCGATTCACATTGATAATTAAACAAGTGCGAGCGCGCAAATTTGTAGTTATTCCTTCGATTATGGTCCAAGAGACAATTCGACGGTTCGAGGTAGACTGAAGTACCGTCTCAGCGGGCAATACAACTGAATTGTATTTCGACAACCCATAAAACGTGCAGTAACTCGATTTTGATGTTTTTGAGAACGCGATGTTTAAAAAGATTTAAAGAGATCTGAAAGATCCTAAACTAATATCAATATTTGGCATTTTGTTACAGTTGAGCTTTGCAATTTATATTATGTAATTATTCCCCATCTTGCTCGTTTTTTAGATTAAGCTATTATAACCAGGGACCGTACCTGTTTTCTATTTTTTCTGAAAAAGCGCTATTTTAACTGGTCCATTTGAACTTTTATTTTTTCAGTCTGATGAAAACTGTTAAGAAGACCTTTTATTTATCCCTGAAAAAATAAAAATTCTATTTGACCTTTTTTTCTTTCTATGAGTTGAAAACTATTAAATTTTTTTCCTGGCAGTTATAAAAATATTATTATTTTTAACCACCTAAACAAGTAAACAGCAAAAGATTTGTACCACAAAAAAGAAAAGAGTTATTTAACAGTTTTTAACAAACTGAAAAAATAAAAGTTCAAATGGACCAGTTATTTTTGACAGAAAAAAAACAAACAAATATTCGCATCATAAATTTAGGGCACGTAGTCGTACTTATCACAACAAAAAGTTAAACCAGGTAATAAGAAAACCATTAAATGAGGTTATTGATTTTATGGTACATTTAACAATGAGGGAAAATTGATTTCGAAGATGTTAATAAAAAAAAGAAGTAAGAATTCGGAATGGTAAGAGGATGAAAGGCGTTTAGCTCTCACAATCCATTATAAGTCTCCATCTTACTACAGATATTTATGAGAAAGACTTAATTTGAATATTCCGTCCGAAAGTTCGTTATATAGGTGGGCTCCTTTGAAAAGTATGCATGCTGGGTTTAATACAAATATTTTAGAGTATTTAGCAACTATTGTGCCGAAATGGTCGATTGAAATGAAAGAATGTGTGCTGCTACTTGATGAAATATGTATTCGCAGGGAAATTATATATGATCAGTCTTCCGACAAAATTGTTGGGTTTGTAGGCAAATTCATATCTGTTATTATGATACAAGGTACACTCTCCATTTGGACGTATGTTTTGAGTTTCTTTGTAACTGAAACTCCAATAAAAGGCGAACATTTATGCAGCAAAATTAAAGAAATTTTGGACGCCTGTTATTCGATAGGTTTGAATGTGGGCGTTATTGTATCAGACCAAGGCTCAAACAATCGAAGCACGAAGCACTTTAAATTAACTGTAGCAAATATTTACTTTATATACCAGCACAAGAAAATTTTCGTACTCTATGACACGCCTCATTTAATTAAGTCCATTCGAAATTCCTTAATTAAAAAGGACATAATAACAAAGAATGGTACTGTCACCTGGAATTGTGTAAAGGAATTATTTCAGCTAGAGAACAAACGAACAACCAAAATGTGCCACAATTTGTCGTATAAACATGTTTATCCTAACAATTGGGAAAAATGAAAGTTTCATAGGCCGTACAAGTCTTCAGCCACACATTCGGCGCAGCAAGAAAAACAGCAAATGATTTAAGGGGTTTATACAAAGTTTAGGGGAAAAGTGAGCTTAGTTGGCGATTTTTTTAAGGGTTTTATGAAAATTTTATTAGAAAAAGCGAAAGACAATCTGTTGGTAGTACTATCGAAGAAAAAAAAACAAGTTGAATTATAAAAAATATTAAAAATTGTCGCAGTTATGGCCCCTCTCCCGAAGCGCGTTTTTTTTTTGCAGAGGCTTGCGGTGAACACTCCAAGGCGTACCGCTTAACTGAAATCAAAAGAGTAAAAAAATCATTGAAGAAAAATATATTGTGGTGTACTTGAACGGTTTGGTTTCCGAAAAAATGTTTTTTCTCCAATAAAAAAACCATGTTGACAAAAAAATCGATTTTTGAAGTGTTCAAAATTCTAAACAAAAATTCATTGCAAACAATCGAAAATTTTTAGATGAAAAAGGAACCGTTCAAGTACACGAGATTGTACGAAAAATTAAAAAAAAAAATTATGAAAATCGGTTGAAAAGTTTTTGAGATATCACGTTCACCGCAACGGTATTTTTCAAAAAACTCTATTCCGAGATCATCGCGTTTAAAGTTTTTGGACGCCGCTCGCCAAGTGCTTTTAGATGGAACGGCTGTCATTTGAAATCAAGTGCTCCGATCTGGATGAAATTTCACACAGATATTTTCGAAAGTATGTACTTTCAGAATATGCAATCAAAAAGTTTTCGATTTTTTGAGCCCCAACTTTGTATATAACCCCTTAAGTTTATTTTCCGCAGAAACCTCCAAAGGGTCCACTACATTGTTGAATAAAATTTTTGACTGTTTAAATGCTAAGAATCTGTACGACAAAAAATTATTTTAAACAAGATATAAAAAGATGTAACAATATTAAAAAATTTTTAGAAGACGTAATAAATATATTTCAAGAAATAATAGCGACAAATAACTTCGGTCTAAAGAACACACATTGTTTCGAAGGTTTGGTGCAAACAATAACTGGTGTGTTACAATATTTCACGGAAATTTTCAACAAGTATGAAACAATTTCTTTCATATTACCAAATAAGTTAATACAAGATCGTCTTGAAAACTTATTTGTTCTTATAAGGGGCAGTGGTGGCTTTAATAAAAATTAGTGTACATGAATTTTGTCAACTTTTGCGTAAAATTATGGCGAACAAAATTTTAATGTATACTTCAAATACGCAAGAAGAGGTTGACGTTTTTGGTTTAAAAGATTCCTCGGATCTTAGTTTTGTAAACACACATGATAATCAGGAACAAAATATCCTAAGTTCTAAAAATGCTATTATGTTTGAAGGTGAAAAGATTATATTGATAACGCAGAAGATATTTTAGAACAAGTACTTGAAAAAGACTTCCCAAAATAAAATGTGATTTTGGAAACCTCAGAGCTCCAACTGATTTATACTTCAAGTTGCTAAATTACATATAAATATACTGAAAAAAATATTTATTAAAGATCCTCATATAAACAAAATTAAAAAATATATTTTTGATATATTCGTTGAGGAAACCAATGAAAAGTTTCAAAAGTGGTTCTGTGAAGAAAATGCTTGTTCTCAACATCATATTATAATTTTGGATTATATGCTTTTAATATTATTAAAAAAACATTACATGTAGAGGAATCATTACTCAAAATCTGAAATTTCTGGTAGGGTACACTCAAAGCTAAAGATAATTAAGTCTTGAAATTATATTCAATTTTAAATTTAATTATGAAAACGTGCTTGTATTTTGTGCATTTAAAATATATATTTTTTTCATTCAAGTAAATTTTGATCGAAGCCGTAATGCAAATTTGTTTAAGTTTTTTTAGGCGATACCAGCGATATTAAATTTAAGGATTTTACACATTCGAATAAGTTAACACCGACTTCTCTCAACTGCAAAGGCCTTTGACTTGACGAAGCTACGATTTTAAAGAAACTTTCTGCCGTGGCTGATAATTTTTCAATTGGCATTAACGGTATCCCCGCTGCATTCCTGAAAAGATGTGGTTCCACTCTTGCTCTGACTAATATTTAATTAATCTGTCAACTTATCGTGGTGTTTTTCCTCCTCAATTAATATTTAAAAATAGTGATAATTGCGAATTTTATAACTATAGACCTATTGAAAATCTCTGCTGTAATTCTAAAATGTTATTTTTGATTTTCTTTACTTCAACTGTAAGCTGTTCTTGTACTCGTTCCAACATGGCTTCATAAGGAGTAAATAAACTACCAGCAATATATTGATATTTCAAAATTTTTATTTTCAATTTTATTGAGAAAACTCCCAGCGTGCATAAAGAAATTCATCTCCCTGACAGAAAAAAAACATCCATTTTAATCTACTCAATAGAAAAAGAATCATCCAAATTGGTCCACACGTTACGAAATTAGACTACCCCTCCCTCCATCCAAGGTCCAAATTTTTGGTAAAAAAAGCTGCTGTGTTGCAGGTATAAATAGTGGCGTGTGTGGTATTACGGAGCAGTGGTGATTTTAAGAGGGTATTAGTGTGGGGAGAGGTTGGTTGCTGGAGGTTGGACGGAAGAGTTGAAGCCTTCTAAGATTCGGCGATACTCTCTGGACATTCACAATTGTTAGCTACACCTCCTAGCGGTAGCAACCGGGCAATGTACCTCAGAACGTAGCCTCTTGAAAAATCCCCTAGACTGCAGTGGTTTGCTTCTAACTTCGGGGCCCAGGGATACTTGCGGTCTCCTCAGGTATTTCTGTAGGAGTGGAGGTAGAGGGTATATTCAATTTTCTGCATTTTATATTCAATTTTTCTTCGTAATGATTTCTTTGATAAATCAATAACAAATTTTTACTTAGAATTCCCCTTTCTCTTAATAATATTTTTTGTTTGGGTAATAAAGTTTCCTAGTAACAAAAATAATTTTGGGTATTTTCTTTAACGTCCGTTGTTTTATAACCTTTTTTTTTTGATAATTGTCAAGAAACAAAATTTAAAAAAAATCTGACGTGAGAGAAACAAAATACCCAAAATTAAAACGCTATTTCTCGGCTTATTTTAAGGCTAAATTAAATATGAAATGCAAAACAAGAAAGTACTGCATATTCCATACAACGTTATGCGTATTTTAAAAACAAAATTATTTTCAAGGATCAAAATTGTGGGCCGGAGAGCGAATTTTGAGGTCCACATTGGCATTTCGCGCCACTGCGTTGGTTAATTAATTATCTAGCCCTCGTATTCTCTCGAAAGCCAATAGTTTACAGTACGGCTTTCTTTCTAAAAATTGAAATCATTTCGGTTATTTCAACCAACAAGCAATTTTTTTCAGCTACAAAAATTAATGAAAATCAAATTGCCGCCAGGGGATTCCAAAGTGATGAATAAATTGTCTCTTGGACCATAAACGAAGGAATAAGTAAAAAGTTCATCTAACAGCGAAGAACAGCATGCAATACAATTTTCGGTATTGTGAAACAGTCTCGCATCCCAGTTAATTCCTTCGGTTATGCTTGGACTTGTCAGAAACAACTACAAATGTGGACACTCACACTTCTGTAATTAGTTATGTGCGTGCCTTGTGTTATACACACAATTTGGCTACTGAAAAGACATTGCAGAGTGGTTCTTGTTTTAGGTAAAAGTTCTGTATAACAAGTTACGATCTGAGCTTTTTGGGATGTGAGACTTTCTCAATATCGGAAAATGCATTGCATGCTGTTCGTAGCCGTTGAAGGTTCTTGATAGTTGGTTACGTCCATTGTAATTGGGCCTTAAGCTTTGTTTACTCAACCTCATATTATTATGCTGATCTATTATTATTATTTCTATCCTGCGAAATATTGTTTGCTGGATTTTCAAGATATCCGTAGTTGTAGACATATATATTACCCTGACGTAAAAACGTTCGCCTACATCTTGTTTCAATTCATAATTGCAAGAAGACAAAGAAATATTGGCTTTTCGTCTAAATTCAATGGAAAGTAACTGTTATGTGCTAAAATTCATTTTGTGTAAACATTTTATTATGAATTATTGAAATGGTAATACAATAACCTTAAAATTAAATATAATGCTTTTTGCTTAATTATCATAGAAAATCTAATACATTTTGTTTTCTTGCAAACAACAAACAAGAGATAGCCCAATCCTTTTGCGTAAGGGTAGTATACATATGTATATATTGGTATTGTGGGAGATGCTGGTAAGGAAAGGAATCAAAAATTATTAAAATCACTTCACTAATTAAATTATTTAATACGACATGCAAATCGCAAAAAATTATAATTATTAATTATAATGCTACTAACTTAAAAAAAAAAAACAAAATAATTTGAAAACGCGTTACCACTCGATCAGATGTTGAGTCCAAGTCCCATGTTTGATTTCATCTCTGGTGCAGATGCTGGTGAGTAGAGATTTTTACTGATAACAGTTCCATTTGTTCCGTTGCTGGCAGATGTGATATCATCGCATCAAAACATCTTGCTTGTCAGGGATGTACTCAGTGGTCAAGTATTAATTGTACTTTTTTCTTTAAATAAACATTATTGATTTAATTCTTGGGTGCAGTTTCCAACAGAAATATATATATATATATATATATATATATATATATATATATATATATATATATATATATATATATATATATATATATATACCCTGCGTCAACAAAATATCAATGAGGCTTCTCTCCAAAATTTGGAATGGTTATTCCCATTTCGCTAAATTTTGTTAAAGATGTCGAACATTATTCCTATAGAGTTTAACATTTTGAATTTTTATTTCAACAAATTTTAAGTAATCTTCCATCTGGTTTCTAGTTTTTTAATAAGAGTAATGATCAGCTCTAAAATGTAAACATTCATAAAGAAGAACAAAATTTCATTTCGTTAAAAAAAATATTTTTATTTTCTCTCATGTATGCAAGAATCCTTAAAAAACTAAACTATTATGTTTAATTCTATATTCTAAAATCAATTCTTATAAAATCCGCGGTCATATTAAAAGAAAGCATACTAGATATTTATTTTAGCATTTTTAATATTTTATGGCGAAACTCTTCGCTTCTATCAAGGCATAGATTCGTATAAATTGTTTAAATAATTAGAAGTGATTTCTTAATATCAGGCTTTTTCTAACATCAGAAAGTTTTGTTTGTTTGTTTTTTTTTCTTTCTCAATTCCTTGATGGTGTTCGGTTTTTTTTTCTCTAACATAACGTTCCATTAGAGCCCAAAAGTTCTCAATAATATTTAGATCAGGACTATTACCTGACTCAATACCAAGATATTCCTTCTAATTTTTTATCTGAAACAATGATAAGTGTTTTAATTAATAAACAACTTGAAGAATCAGTGATGGCTTTGTTCTTGTCAGCATTCATCGTCGTTCATTCTCGTCGCTGTACATCTCACCTTTCCTTCGTCTAACTCAGGTAAATCCATAAGCACCTATTAGGTTAAATTTAGACTCGTCTTAGTCTGTTAAGCTTCATCTTCTTCATGAGCAATGGCTTGACTGGAGTTCGAGCTCGGAGATATAATTCATTCAACCATTTTTGCATGGTACTTGTGCTAACAGATTTTGAAATTGCCTCTTCCCACTTTCTTTTTAACCGGCTTGCCGAATAAAAACGAATTTTCAACGTAATGTTTTCTAAATGTCTGTCATTACGTTGTGTAGCGACTTTTTTTCTTCCAAAAACGACTTGAACGAAAACTTGTTTTTAATTAATTAACCTTAATTGCACTAAACTACATGCTTTGATCACGATATCCCACAATTTTTAGTTTTTCAACTAAATTCAATTTCTTTGTTCTCGCCATTTTAGTTAACCGATTTTAACACAAAGGAATATCACTACTCAAGAATCAACCTTACAACTTTACTACTTAACGATCAATATGAGACTGAATCATCAAACAAACTTTGACACATATAGAAAAAAAAGAATCGAACGATATAAATATATATATATATATATATATATATATATATATATATAGACACTGCTGCGCAAAATAATAAGTGCACGTATCACTCTTAAAAGTCGCTTGCCTACTTACATCCTAAGGAATACAGACAATTCTCTGTTGTGTATTTTTTCTTCAGAACTTGTGTAGCGTTGAAAATTCGCGATAACGGTTGCCCCAATAGTATTGACTTTAGTGAGCCAGATACTTTTGCGAAGTGGAGTACATTTTTTGTGTGTGCAAAATAATAGGCACAGAAGCGAATTTGACGCTTTATTTTTTTCAGACTATTTATTCCTCATTTTTATTTATTAATAGAAAAATAGCAATCTGTTAAATTAATTTCAGAGAAAAATGGGTCGCAATAAACATTATTCATCAGAACTGCGAGTATTAATAAAAAATCTAAGAAGCAAAGGAAAATCTTTCAGAGCTATTTCCGAAATAATTTTGTGTTTATTAGAAATGCTTATAAATGCATTGAAAGACAATATGCTAAAAGAAACTCGGCACCGGAAACGTAAAACGTCTACTAATTCCGATCGATGCATAGTAAGATGCGTTAAAAAAAATGCATTTATGACATCAGCCGAGATAAAATCTGAGTTGAATTTTGACGTTCATGCCTAATTAGTTAAAAGAAGGCTAATAGAAAATAAATTAAAAACCTATCGTTATTTCTTTGGTCTGATGAAACAAAAGTTAATATATTTGGGGAGGATACAAAAAAAGTAACGTTAGAAGGCCAGCTGGAAAAAAATTCGACCCAAGGTTTACAATTAAAACAATTAAACATGTGTGTGGAAAGATCTGGGGATGTTTTTCGTTTTATGGTGTTGGGCCCATTGACCGTATACAGGATACCTTAACAAAAGAGAAATACCTAGAAATCCTCGAAACAGTTATGTCTCCATTTGCAGATGATAATTTTTCTCTGCTTTGGTAGTTTCAACAGGATAATGATCCTAAACATACTGCCAAAGTAACTAAGAAATGGGTTCAAGACAACCGTGTTAGAGTTCTTGAATGGCCCGCACAGTCCTTAGACCTGAGCCCCATAGAAACCTTTCGGGACATATTAAAAGAGGGCTCAGCAATACTCCAAAACCACGAAAAAAAGTCGAACTCTGGCAAAACGTTCAAAAAATTTGGAATGAAATACGAAGCTGACTGTGATAAAGGCTGCTGAATTCAATGCCACGGAGGTGCAAAGCGGCTTAGAAAATAAGGACAACACTACAAAATATTAATAATCTTGTTTATGTCAATTTGTAATTGTTAATTGCTTTTTTTTGTTGAATTGTTTTTGTGAGTATCTCAGTTTTCGTTAAATGTGTTTATTTTTGTGCACGGCAAAATTTGTTGAAGTTTTTAAGTTTTTATTTATTTTTTCATAACTGTTATTTGAATTCCATATTTAATATTCATTTTCTTAGATATATCTCAATATCTCATTGGTAATAAAAAACCATCAATTGCCTAAGCATAAACGCATTCCTCTATTAAAAGAAATAATTGAATTTACATTACTATGCTTCCGTTTACTAATGTTGTTCCTCTATGTTACTTATTTCTACGGATTTAAATGTTTATAAATGCTGACGGCTCTTCGTCTAAGGGTATACACATTTCTCAAATGTTATTACAAATTATATGTAAACGGGCTGAGGGACTTAAATACCTATCATAGATCAATCCGAAGGCGGTTCCATTGACTATTTGTTTATCGAGTTTGATATTAATTTTGAGTGATATATTTTGGGTACTGTTTATAAACCACCCAGACTTATCTTTTGAATAAATTATTTTTGAGTTGAGCTATAATTATATAGTCATAATTTTAATGGGCGATTTTAATATCAATCTCCTTGATCAGAATGTCTTTTAAAGTTTTGTTAAGTATGTACGGTTTGGCATTGGCAAATTCGTATCCAACACATTTCACTACGATATCTTTAACCCTACTTGATCTGCTAATTATTGATGACCCTGATAAATTTCATTTTTCTAATCAGATATCCCTACCCGGTTACTCTATTCAATATCTTACCTTTATGATAAGACACTGTCCTATTATAAATCCACAGATTTACGGAGGGGATCAGACAGCTCATCACGAAATGTAATTTGGCGTATCGCAGTTGGAAGCGTTTTTGAATTTCTCAGTATTGGAAACATTTCCGAATTCTGCGTAATTCTATACACAGGGAAATACTCTACTCCAAAGGTATACACTGTAATTTAAAATTTAATTCTCGACTGCCAACCAAAAAATTGTGGAAGAATTTGTATCACTGTAGGAAGAAAGAGAAATAATATTATAAATGAATATCCCAATTAGCTGAATGAGGTTTTCATGTCTAATGAATCTCATGACACGCGTTCGTATGCAACTATTGATAATATTTTTGATGGTCATAACCCATTTGAGGGGTTTTCATTTATTCCTGTTCCTGATGCTTTCTCTGCGGTAACGTCTATAAAACCTAATGCAATCGGTCTTGATTCCTTACATCCGTGGTTTATTAAAATCCTACTTCCAATTATTCTTCCTATTCTCACACTTTTCTTTAACAATATTATAGTTGGATCAGCATTTCCTATGGTACGGAAGTCTTTAAAAATGTTACCCCTTTCTAAGAGGTCTACAATTCCTATGGAATATCTCCCAGTATCTATCGTTCCCTATATTTTGAAGGCTTTCTACGTACGTAGATACTACCTAGAAAAAAACAACCTCCTATAACATTTTCATCGGGTTTTCGAACTAAGCATAGCTGCACCACGGTTTTGATCAAAATTACCGACGACAATTTCTTATTTCTTTGACAATGAGGAATCGACAGCTTTGGTTCTACTTGATTTTTGAAGTCCTTTGATAGAGTTGTTCACTGGAAACTGAGATCGATATTTAATTTTTTTAAATTCACATACACATTAATTTAGTCATAACACACTGTAACGCTATGAATAAACAATTAGAGGAAAGAACATCACTCCAAAAAATTTTAACATTTTTCCATACCTATGTGATTGAGCCCAAAATGAAGTTGGCGTTTCCAACGTGAAAGTAGAAAAATGTTGCTTGTATAAAAGACCCAGCTGTGTTTGACGAGTTTATGAGTTTATCCGTCATGGAGAAATGGCAGTATTTTGTGTAACGACAACTATATCCGTCATACGTAAAATTTAGTTACAATTTGCTATTTAAACTGCAAACGTAGTAGATGTTTATATTAAGTTAATGAGTAAATATTAGTAATAAAATTGGTAATTTTATAAAATAAAGCGGTCTTTTTGATCCAAGGTGTACGCTCTGAAAAGTGGTAAAAATGGTGGTGTTAAAAATCTGTCATAATAAAATTTTTAAGATATTACAACTTTGCCCTTCCCTATTTTATTAATTTTACTATTTTAAAACACTTTGCTTCTGCTCCTTAATATCACTACGGAGACTACTACGGAGACGACTACGACCTCAAGGTGAAGCAACAATATCCAATTTGACACTTAAGGTGAAACATCCCTCAGCACTTTGCTCAGAAGCACAATGCTTATTACACGCACAAGGATTTTACTTGAGATAGCCTTTTCTCTCATTTTTATTCTCATCTGTAACGTAAGGGCATCGGATTTTTTTTCCTGTTTTAAGCGGGGTACCTCAGGGATCTATTCTCGGCCACTTTTATTTGTTAATGATCTTGCACTTGTCTTACGGGATTGTTATTATCATTTTTATGCGAACGACACACAGTTATATACTTCCATTTATCTGCTCTTGATGGAGGACAATTTATAGCGATTGAATGATGATCTTATAAATGTGTCTAAATGGGCCATACAAAATCATCTTAATCTTAATTTTTACAAAGCTAGCGCTAATAGCATCTACAAGAATAACTTAGACATCTCATGTTTTCCGAGTGTTATTCTTGCTAATATAATTAATGCATATAGTGATGTTTCGGAATTTTCTTTAATAGGTCCGTAAGCTGGCTAAATCATATAATGTGCCGTTGGAAAGGTGTATGGGTCACTACAAAAACTGTCTTCATCTTCAGCTTATACGCTTAAAAATACGAGTCTTATGTTTCTGAGATCTTTATTATTTCCGTTGATTTCAGGCGAATCTGTTTGAGTATATGATATTCACATAGAACTTAATAATTAAATATTTTAATTAAGTATTTTTATGTTCTATTATTCTTCTTTGATGTATGCTTTCGTGCGGCAATGATTGCCTACATTTAGATAAAATAAATGGCAAAAATGCCGAAGTGTATAACATGTAAATTCATAACAAAATTTTTTACTTATTTTTTTACAAGACACATTTTAACGTTAGGTTTGCTGTTTTAATTGTATGTACATATGCCTCAACTGACTACATCTATTGATTATTTTACAAATTATTTTATTATATTTTATTTATTATACGTTTATTTCTTCTTATTTTAATTATATACGTATCTATATTGTAACATAAATGGCTTGATTTCGTTTTCGTCACGTAACCTATACCAGACTACAGTGCGTGTTATACTGCCCCTGTTGGAATACTTGAGATTCAAAGTTTCGTCCTTGGTCGGAATGAAGCTCATTGGGGACGCCAAATCTGCATATCCAGTTTATTACTTACTCATCTGCCACTATCTTGGCTTCTTGATTCGAGATCGCATATACTTCTGGCCATTTATTGAAATAATCCATTGCTACTAAAATGTACCGTTTACCTCGATCTGATTCTGGGAATGGTCCCGCAACGTCAATCGCGATTCTCTCAAAAGGTGCTCCAACCTTGTATTGCTGCATCGCTCCCCTTGTTTTGATATATGATCCTTTACTACGGGCACAAACAGTACATTTTCGACACCAGTCCTCCACATCCTCCCGCATATGTAACCAGTAGAATCGTTCTCTTAATTTCTCCACGGTCTTATTGACGCCAAGATGTCCTCCCGAAGCACCGTTATGAAATTCTTCCAATAGATCCTTTATCTTGTTCCTGGGAACTAATACCTGCATCCGGCATGATGATTCGTCGGGTGTTTCCCATTTGCGTTTCAATATTCCATCTTCAACACATAGCGAATTCCATTGCGCCCAGTAGCTCTTCAATGTTGCACTTCTGTTGGAAAAATCTTTCCATTGGGGTTTTCGTCGTTCTCCTTCCACGTCAAAATTGGAGATATATTCTCGTCTTCTCGTTGAGCTGCTTGAAATTCTTCCTTGTTCCATCCTGTCAACAGTACGACAGTTGTTCTTTTCACAATCACCTGGTCGCATTTCTCTTCCAGTCGGGAACAGTATTTACAATCAGGCTTACATGGTCGTCGTGACAGTGCATCTGCATTTCCATGGGATCTACCCTTCCTATGGATAATTTCGAAATCATAGGATTGCAGTCTTTCTAGCCATCTAGCCACCTTTCCTTCAGGGTTTTTGAATTGCATCAACCACTATAGAGCTGCATGATCAGTTCGGAGAGTAAATTTTTATCCACAGAGGAATTTGTGGAAATGCTTTGTTGCATCAACAATAGCCAGCAGTTCTTTTCTCGTAACATAGTAATTTCTTTCTTGTTTTGATAGAGCTCTGCTATAGTATGCCACCACCTTTTCGTGACCGTTTACTTCATGTGACAGCACAGCGCCAATACCAACATTACTTGCATCAGTATCCAATATAAATGTCTCACCCGCCTTTGGATAAGTGAGTACAGTTGCATTGCAAAGCGTCCACTTCAGTGCTTTAGAGCTGTTTTCTGCTTTTCCTGTCCAAACAAATGCCTTATCCTTCTCCGTTAGCTTATGCAACTCATTTGCTATATCAGCAAAATTCTTCATAAAGCGTCTGTAATAAGTAGCTAGTCCAAGAAAGCTCCGTAGCTCGGGTTTATCTTTCGGAGGGGCCAGTTCTCTACTAAAGTTATCTTCTCAGGATCGGTGATAACTCCTTCTGTTTATACCACATGCCCAAGGTATTTGACGTGGTCTGCAAAGAGCGTACATTTTTAAGGGCTTCGTTTTAGTTTGGCTGACTTCAGTTTCTGGAACACTTCTCGTAGATTTTCTAGATGTTCTTTAAAACTTCGTCCAATTACAATGATGTCATCCAAATATACCAGGCAGGTTTTCCAGGTTAAACCCCGTAGAACACATTCCATTAAGCGCTCGAATGTTGCTGGCGCATTGCAAGGTCCGAAGGGCATAACTTTAAATTGTCACAATCCACTTCCCACCGAGAATGCTGTTTTTTCCCGGTCATCTGGATCGATCTCAATTTGCCAGTACCAGCTTATGCGGGGTAGTGGATAACTATCTTTCTTCGTGACATCATTTAGACGACGGTAGTCGACACAGAATCTTGTAATGCCATCCTTCTTCTTTACTAGTACCACTGGTGACATCCATGGACCTTTCGACTCTTCTATTAGACCTTGCTTACGCATTGTTTCAACCATTTCGTCTGCTTCTTCTCGCTTTGCAAGTGGAAGTCTTCTTGGTGGTTGCTTGATAGGGCGGGCGTCTCCGGTGACAATTTTATGTTGCACTATATCAGTTTTTCCATAGTTTTCGTCTCGTAGCGCAAAAATATCGGCAAATTCTTCAAGCAACTTTTTTGCTTTACGATATTCCCCTTGGCTGAGTTTATTAGATGTGACATCCTGCTTCGGCTGCTTGGTTTCATCTAAGTCTGAATATTCTGCTAACACAATCTCTACGGCTGGTTCACCATAGCCCAAGACTTTAGCTTTCTTTAATTTGATGCCTTTACCACGGGAATTTAGGACTCGTACATCGATAGTTACTAAGCATTTTCCAATGGCGACATTTCTTATTGGTTCTGTTCGATCTGGTTCTACTAGATAAAATCGATAGCTCCCGGGATCACCAAGAACTTTCGCTCGTGCTAAGGTTTCTGCACAAGGAGGGACCTCAACGTCTTCATATGCCTGAACATCTTCGAATAATAATTGGATCACAGAGCCATGGGAATTTCTTGATGTTGATGATGATTCCGGGGCCATTGCTTCTTTGATCCGCGCGTTCTGTTTCTCTACATTTTTCACAGCGAGAGCTGGAGTTCCTCTTGTCATCTTGTGGGGAGTTTGATCTTCGTCTCTTTCTGCAATCTCTTTGGAGGTGGCCTTCTTTGTTACAGTTCCAGCATTTAAATCTACTCCGTCTTTCCGATGTATTGACCCGACAGCAGGTATCTTCTATTTCGGTTACTTCTCTTAGGCGGACAGTACTCTTTGAGGCTTGGTTTGCTGCCTCGTATGCTAGAGCGTAAGCCAAAACCTCAGCGTTTGTGTTTTTTGCAGCCAGTTGTACAGCTTGCTGTAGGTCACTATCTGCAAGTGAATTAATAAATGCTTCTCTGGCTACCTCATTGACATAATCTTGGCTAAACGTGGGATGAGCCAAATGTGTCAGCCTTTCTATGTCCGCAAATAACTGCTGCAACGTCTCTCCATGCTTGTGTATTCGGCTCCTTAGCTGTAGACGGTAGACCTCTTGCATGTGCTGGTTTCCATACCGCAATTCTAAGGCTTGTATTAGAGATGAATAGTTATACCTTTGTTCTGCCGGTATCGTCTGTAGCAGTTCTGCTGCCGCGCTTTTAAGTACCATGATTAAAGCTGTAGCTTTTTCCTCGTCAGTCCAGAAATTTACTGCCGCTGCTGTCTCAAACTGTAATCTGTATGTCTGCCAGGGAGTTTGACCATCAAAAGTTGAAGGATGAAGTTTCTTGTTAACAGTCACATCTGTAGATAAACTCGTTGTTTGCCGCTTCTTGACAACCTCTAGTTCATTGCTAATTGCGTCCACATCATCTTTCACCTGTTCTATCAGTTTCTTCTCTATATCCGACTTAAGTTCTCCGATTTTCTTTTCCATATCGGAATCGAGATTTAACTTCAAAGAGCTTTCAATGTCTTCCAGTTTCTTCTCCACGGTGGCTTCTAGGTTTTCAAACTGTTTTTGTACAGACATTTCTATTTCAGCTTTTACTTCTTCGACGGAGGCTTGAGGTTCCGCTACTGATTATTTCTGTTCGTCCATCGATGCTTTTAACTCATTTACGGAACCTTCCAGTGACGATTTCAAATCGGCTGATGACGTTTTCTGTTCTGCCATCGATGCTTTCTGTTCTTCCATTGCCGCTTTCAACTCTGCTGTTGATGATTTCTGTTCGTTCATCGATGCTTTCTGTTCTGCCATTGCCGCTTTCAACTCTGCTGATGACGTTTTCTGTTCTTCCATTGATGAGTTAAGTTTCAACAGAGCATTGAAAAGATCTGTCATGCTTGGAGTATTTGCTCCTTCTTCTTCTACTGACAAAAACCTCTGGATCCTTTTCTTCCTTTTCCATAGCTTCTTGTAGTAACGCTTCCAGGGCACATTTATTTCCAATTGTAGGTAGGGAACGTTTACTTAATTCCCCCTTCAAGTCTTGAACACGTAAGTCTTTCAATTTGCGACCCATATTTAGATTATTCTCTACGATTTCACTTTAATTTCACAGTCACTTTTCCTTCTTTTTTTTCCAAGTCCACTTTTTAGTCTTTCTTAATTAATCCCACTTGTGACACCAATTGTAACGTAAATGGGGCTCTTCGGGCTCGACGGATTAATTAAGACACCTATTTTCAATCACGAATGTTCGCAATTTTATTCAATTCACTTAATAAGTTCGTTGCACAATTTTCTTGACAATATTTCTTCACAATATTACGTTTCACTTTAACAATTAGAACTTATCACTTCACTGTTTAAAATACAACTGACTGACTAGGCTGCTACTCAGCCTAGTTTCCGGAATTCGGGACATGCGCATTGCACAGCTTGTTTTCGTTTTCATCGCGTAACCTATACCAGACTACAGTGCATGTTACAATATATATTTGTCACATCTAAACATTTTTATTTATCTATTTATTTATTAAATATTTTTGATTCTATTCTAATTTTTTTAATTCTTTCCCTATCCTAATCTTAGTATTGATTCTTAGCCAAATTCTATCTCCTATTGCTACTACCTTCAATGGATTTATTTAGCTATGCTATGTGTTGTAATCTAAATTTCAGTACCTATACATAGTTATCAATATTGTAGATTGGCTTTTGTCTCTCATTTTTCATTTCACCAGGTAGAGAAGCAACCTTACCAAAATTAAGTTCAAAAGGTAATGCATTCGGATCCGAATGTGGTGTGGTATTATAGCAAAATGTGAAATATGGGTTCCATTCGTCCCAGTCATCATTTGTGCAAATGCTAATAAGTATTCATTTAATACTTTACATATGATTGCGTTCCACTGAACATAAAGTTTCATGGTGATATGGTGTTGAGACATTATGCTTTACTTTAAAAATTTTGCATATATTCCTTATTATTTCGTGTACAAATTCGCTTTCTTTATCTGTTTTGAGTATTCTAAATGAACCGTGTTTTAGTGTACATTTTTCAATCAATATACGAGCGATTGTCTTTGCCTCGTTATTTTCAATGGGAATTGCTTCAATGTATTTTGTTATCTCACACTGTATCGTGAGAATATCTTTAAAGTGTTTTGATTGTCTCAATGGTCCCACTGTGTCTGCTAGTGTCAGGTATATCCATTAAGACTAAATTTCCTCTTGCGTTTCGTGTGCTTTTATTTTGAGCACATATTCTGCAATTGTTCACATATTCTTTTGTAATTCTATTTAAGTTTTTCCAGATATACCTTTGCTTGACTTTATTTATAGTTCTTTTAACTCCAGTGTGTCCACCTGTATGTGGTGCATCATGAAATTCTTTTATTATTCTTACTCGCTCATCTTTACTTGTACTTGTTAGTGGAGGTTTAAAAATTATTATTGTTATATTATATTTCTCTTTAAATTCATCTTTACATATAAGGTTAAATACTTCATCATTATTTGCTATAGCTTATTCATATAATTTCTTTTCATTCAATTTTAGTGATATCTTCTGTAGGACTGACTCTGGATCGAATCGAGCATTATCGATATCCTATAAAAAATCATATTTTTCATTATTGATAATATTCTCAACATTATTCTTTCCTCCTTTGTTTATCTCTTGTTCTTCATCATTTATTCATTTTCTGGAATATCAGTCTTTTATGATTTTTAACATCTGAAATGGAGTTGCATTCCCAAATGCTGAGATGGCCTGTCTCTTTCGTTCGTGCTTCTTCAATTTCTTGTGCTGCATTCTTTTTGGTCATGTTTCTTGTTATTAATTTTATTCCTGTTGTTGGTATCATAGATTTTAACATGCCTGAGTCTAGTCTTATTGTGGACAATGCGCCTGCATTGGTGTTTAGCATTCCTTTCCTGTAGATTATTTGAAAGTCCTATTCAAATAACTGTAATCTAATACGGCTCACCTTTGAGGATGGGTCCCTATGTGCAAATAAACTCACTAATGGTACAATTCCTTACAGTTCTTTCTCGATTATTGGTTTATTTAATTCATACTTGTTAAGCGTTCTGCTCGCATATGATAAAGGTAAGTCTTTACCAATTTCCCCTTGTGAAAGTATTGCACCTAATGCAAAGGTCGATGCATCTGCTGTTAATAGAAGTTGTTTTTCAAAGTTTGGGTACTGTAGTATTTGAGGGTCTGTTAGTTTTTGTTTTAGACTGTCAAATGCTTCTGGACATGAATCTGTTTATATGAATGGTGCATTCTTGTAACATACTAGATTCAGTAGTCTAGCTTTTGCTGCAAAATTTGGAATGAACCTTCTGTAGTAATTGCAGAATGCAACAAATCTGTCTGTTGTCTGCGTTTTGTGGATTGGGATATTACTTCATATTTATTGGGTTCTGTTTTACACCTTTCAAATGCTTTTCTTAGATTTTAATTCTGATGGTTTAGACTGCAGCCGAAAAATATGATATCGTCCACATAAAGAAATGCTTCAGCATTTAAACCTACTAAGGCAACAGATAACATTCTTTGAAAGCTATTTTTGGATATCTTGAGACCAAATGGGAGTCTCTTGAAGTGAAAGTGACCTTTGTTGGTCGAAAAAGCTGTCAATGGTCTGGATTTCTTATCTGATTTTATTTGGTGAAATGAACTAGTTAAGTCGAGTGCGGAAAAGTATTTTACCTTTCCAAGATTATCTAGTATATCATCCAGTCTAGTGAGTGGGAATTGGTCATCTACAATTTTCTTATCCGCCTTGCCTCCGCCAAGAGTGGGCACTACCTACCTTTTCTCGAAGAGATTCGTCGTATTTTTGAACCCTACTAGCTTCGGTCCGGATAATACCAGAGAGCAAAAATTCTTAGGATAAGGTGTAGTTACCAGACTAATGAAACATACTAACTTTCATTTGGCCAGCTTATATACTTTAGATTTTATTAATACCTGAATTACGTCGATTTCACCACTCATGATTATCAAAACCTCCGTCATCAAAACCTCTAGGGTACTTCATGAAGTCTCAGAAAGCTGAAATTCGGTATGCTGGCTAGGATTAGCGCACAAGTAACGAAAAGATTAAGAAATCAGTAACTTTGCCCTCCACCCCCCCCCCCCCCCCCCCCATAAAAGAGGTTTCTGGTCTGTATATAAAATTTCTTATTGGTAGGCACTTTTAAAAGTTCTAGAAAGCTGAAATTTCATATGCACACTAGGATTAGTGCACAGACAACGAACGAAGTTAAGAAATCTGTAACTTTCATCCTCCAACCCTCCATAAAGGGGGTGCAGGTTAGTATATAAAATGTCTTCTAGGGAGGTACTTCCAAAAGTTCTAGAAAGCTGAAAGTTGATATCAAAGCTAGATGTTGTTAGTACATAAACAACTAAAAAATGAGTGTGCTATGAAGAAAGGAACTGCTACCGTGCAAGAAATAATTTCTTCACTCGACTACGCCAGATCGCCGGGGGTGAGTTTTCTTTAAACTCGTCCTAATGTCTTATCTATTGCTACTATGAAAAGATTATTTTGTTCTACTTGAAGTTAACAAAACAATCTTTCGAATGAAGTAAAAACTGTATTTAGGTAACTAATAAGCATTTTTAAGCCTAAAAGCGTGGAATTGTACGGAAGAAGAAATTTAAAAAAATACAATCACCAGACCATGGCCGGACCATGATTTACTGCTTGCGTTTTGGATGAAAACTTGGTTTGCAACATAAATTTCAGGCTTAATCAGAGATTTATTGTTATTTCGGTTAATAAAGTGTACATGTTTTTACTTTCTTGGAAAGATAATTTAGTCTGATTTAAGTTAATATAAATAAAGCACAACAGTCAGCTGTAGTTGAATATAATCGGTTAATAGCTAATTTATCGCTTATTGCAAATAATAAGCCAACAAGGAAAAGAGGCTACGATAGAGAGTGGGCTATGAAAAAAGAATAGCTGACGCACAAGAAATACAGCTCGAAAAAATAAAAAGAACTAGAGCATCCTGCAAAAAGAAATGAAATTCCACTAAAAGCATTTCGCTGTTAAAAAGTTATCAGATCTCATGCATGCGTTACGCAACATTAAAGACCGGTGACTTAATTTCTTACCATAAGTCCATAAGAGTGACGTACGATGGCCGCGTAACTGCCAAGCCATACTTTTTGACCTAGATGTATGGTTTCTAGAATTAGGGGTGTTAGAGTTAGGAACTTGGTTCCACATGAGATCTGATAAGTTTTTAACAGTGAAATCGGAATTAACTTGTGTCTTGGCAACCTTCTTTACATGAAATGCTTTTGGTGGGATTTAGTTGACTGAATTCAACTACCATTCTCCATTTTTTAATTCCATCTGCATTCTTTTTAGGTACAACTAGTAATGGTGAATTATATGAATATATTGAAGGTTCTACTATGCCTTCTTGCAATAATTTCTCAACTTGATTATTGATTTCTTCCATTTGTGTCTGCGGTAGTCTATAATTTTTGATTTACAATGGACTATCATCAATTGTGCTTATATTTTGTGTGTAAAGGTTATTGGAGCTGAGTCGATCTCCTTCCAAATAAAATAAGTCTTTGAAATCTTTGCAGATTGTCAGTATTGCTTCCTTTGCATGTTTATCTAGGATTTCTGTGTTTAGAATTTTGTTTCAACCTTTCATATCTTCTATCTTCATTTCTCTTCGTTCTTAACTATCGCATGATATTTAAGTTTATCAAAGGCTGTATGTTTAGTTTTGGCGTTTTGAACTCAATTTCCGGTTCTGAAGTATTAAGTAATTTAACATGTGCTATTCCTTTGGACGGTACTATTGAATTTGCGATGAAAACTCCGTCTTGTATTTCTTGATTCAAAACAATGCTATCTTCATTGACCTGGTGGCTTATTGCATGAATTTTGTGTGTTCTTCCAGGTATTATAATGTATTGATCATCTTCTTTGATATAAGTGTTTCCAGTCAGCATTGGTAAGATGATGTCCGATTCCTTAGTGCAGATTGTGATTGTAAACACTTCATAGTCTATTGTGCATTTGTTATCTGTTAGAAAGTCTCTTCCAAGAATGCTTTCTGTGTGGATTGGAAAATTTCTATCTACTAAATATATGGTCTGTTATTGTGCCCAGTGAGAAAACTTCATTGCCCGTTACACCCTTTATTTCACAAATTTCATTAGTCATATTTAAATCTTCTTTGATCGCTCCTTTTTTTATTATAGAAATGTCTGCTCCAGTATCTATGAATAGTATTTTTGGTTTGTTTGCCATGTATGTTCTGATGATTATGAAGTTCGTTAAGGGATTTTTGTTCATTTGTAATGTATTCATTGTTGCACATCTATTACATAATCCTGTGCGTCCGTCGAATGATACGTTTCGGGGACGCTCTTCATGTTTCCCGAATTTATTATATTGACCTTTCTAGGTGGTCTATATTGGTTCTTATTTTGTGTGTTTTAATTTGGATTTGTGCTACCTTCACTTCTATTATTAAACCTATTGTTATTGTACATTTGCCCTTCTCTGTTATTTTTATGGTATGTATTTTCATACCTATTTCTATTATTTTCACACCTATTTCTACATTGATTATGTTTAAAGAATTCGTACTATTGAATCTATTATTGTATCTATAGCCATTACTGGAGTTAGTTCTATAGTAGAAAATTTTCTTATTTGGTTCTTTATCAGAATCTACCTCTGTGGCTGTTCGCATACCATCAGCTAGTGTTGCTGGTTGAGCTGCAAAAATTGTAGGCTTGATCAGTTCCCTAAGTCCTGACTTAAAAGCATTGAGTCCTAGTAGATCATTCAGCTTCGCTGTGACATTTCTTTTAGTCTCACATTATTCAGATATTTGAACGCTATTTAATTCTGATATCAGTGTTTCTATTATTTCCGAGAAGGTTTTTACATTCTTACTACCTTGGAAAATTTGTGATAGTTCACCTTGAATTTTTAATGAATTCTTGTTGCTTTTATGTAATTTTAACATTATTGATTTGAATGAACTGTAATCAGTTGGGCTTCGTTGTTGTTCTAGCACCTAATATGAATTTAATTTATTTTTCTCGCTCAGTATCATCTTTTAATGTTTCAGCTATGAATTCTATTATGCTTAAGAAATTATTTATGTCTTTACTAATTGTTTCAATATCTGTCTTCAGTAAGTTTTCTTCTTCTGTCTCTCCTTCAATTTCTTTAAATTTTTCTGATTGTGTTATCAGTATCTCATCTATTGTTTTGAATAATTCTTGGAATTTGTTTTTTTAATTGGTTACAGTCGGTGACCTGTATTAGTGTCTTGTGTACTTTGCTAAATTCCTCTTTTGATTTTTCTAACCACATTTTTTTCTTTAGTACATACTGAGTATGGTCTATTCGCAGTCTCTTTAAAATTTTTCTAAGTCTTCTCTAAATCTTCAATCACTTTATTTAACTCAGCTTTACTCATTACAATCTTAATTCTAAATTTATACTGAAGCTGTATTTATTTAGAGTTTTTAAAAATATATTCTTACAAATTTTAAATATCAAGAAACATATTATGAAAATTGTTACAGTCGTCAATATATTTTTAAGATTTGGTGTAAATTCTGCTGTAATGCTGGAATTGTTGCTGCTTGCCATTGGTGCATTGTTTACAATCAGATGGTGTGGTTTTGATACCAAGTTTCCCATTGTTTTCTTTCCTTTCTTTTTTAATGGAGACTCCTTATGTGCTGTAGAAATGTATTTTTCTCCTTCTTTGTAACAGACAGATTGGCTAATCTGTAAAGATCCAATATTTGTCTCCTGTACCATCCTCCTCTAGATTTTGGTTTTGGAATCGGCTGCTCAGGAACTGTGATTGTCCTCTTATCGTTGTTTCGCCTTCTATATTCCTCGATTGATAAAGGTTTCGGTCCGGCTGTAGGGTTGCGCTTCAGTTCTTCCTTCAGCTCTTGGATGGGTGGTTGGTCTTCCTCTAATTTGGTATTCGTTGGTATTTTTGCTGGCAGCGTTGTTTCGCAGGGTCGTCATGTAATGATTGCCTATATTTGCACGAAATAACTGGCAAAAATTCCGAAATGTATATGTGCGGCAGAACTTTTTAACTTTACGATCTTTGCTTATTTTCTGTGTTTGTTTATATGTGGGTCGGAAGTCTTGATTCTTAATTCTTTAGTTGAGTAATATTTGGTATGTTCGTAATTATTTTTTATTGATTGTAAGCTTACATAATAGCATTACAGTGTTGATTACTGTCAATTTTCAATTTCTTGAAGTTTTGAAATTAAAGCCTTTTATATAAATAATTTAGTTTACCTTTGCAATTTTAGTATAAGCTATTTTAATTGAATTTGAAAATTTACTTACAAGGCGTGAGGTAAGTTACAGCGAATATGAAAATGAAAGTACTTATTAACTTAAATTCCTCCTATGTCGGGATACTCGATACACTTGACATTCTGCTATTCATATTGTACAGTTATAATAGGTCTATTTGTTTCGCTGCCAGAAAATTGCAGAAGTAGTGTAGAGTGTAATCGATGTGACGTCAAAGGTGTAGCAATTTGCCCTACACTAACGTCAGCGAAACAAACGTTTTATGTGCAATTTTCTGTCAATAATATTTAACGGAACGTGTTTTGGTTAATACAATTGTTTAATATCACAAATAAAACGGAAAATAATATATTACCGACTTTAATGCAAGAAATTATGTGTGACTCGTCTGATAATTAATTAAAATCACTTCAATTACGACCGGCTTTGTTTGACAATTGTCTGAGAAATGTCAAATATCTGCCTGCACTCTCTGCACTTCATCCAAAGAAGTGCAGAAATCTCCACTTTTTTGCAGCGAAACAAACGCAGTGCAGTTGCACTAACTTTGCACCGAGAGCGAAACAAACGCCGTTTGACGTAAATTTTGCACATAGTGCAGGCAATTCAGAAAAAGTGGAGCGAAACAAACAGACCTAATATTGTAATTGAACTTTAAAGCAGTGATGGCTAAACTCACTCTACTTAATGTGAAGAAAGCTTAAAAGCTTTAGAAGCATTTCGTACTGCTTGTTTGATTTAGAACCTTAAAATATTTTCAAAAGGTTGTATATCTTAAGGTATTGTATAATCGCTTCCAAAACTACATACATATGACGATTCTTTTAAACTTTTGTATGCTCTATTAATTAAAAAACGAAAAAATAAGAAATCGGATACAGCCAAACAAGTGCGTATACGAATTTAAAAGCTCAAAAGCTCACCTGCCCGCGGGCATAGGTTTGGACATCACTGCTTTAAGGGGGGAAGTACATGAAAAGGCCGAAAAAAAGGACTTTTTTGGGATTTATTTTTGGGAAAATGAAAAAGTTCGACATGAAATCGATATTATATGTATTTAGGGCAATGTTTTAAGAAGAGAAGAAACATTTTTTACATTTTGAAAAATAAAAAATTAATCAACTTTTGGTGGGTTTCGTAACTATAAAAATCGGGCATGAAAAAAAAGTTGGCTTTTTTTGCAAAAATTTTGATTATTTTCGAGTCAAAAATGATCTTAAAATGATTTTTTTTCTATGTCCGTAGTCTATCTAGAGTAGTTTTTTGTGCCCTTTAAAATGAGTGCTGGATGAAGAAAATCGGTTCACTAGTTTTTTTGTAATCTTTTACGCCAATTTGAAAAACATGGTTTTGAGAAAACGCCGTTTAAAGTTTGTCCCGAAAAACTGACGAAAAAGATGCAGATAAGGAGAAGGTAAGAGGGGAGGGGTATTCTCAGAAAAGTCGGTATTTGGACTGAAAACGTCGAGAACGTTCTTTAACAAAGTCGCATTCATCACTCTAAATTCCAGAGCAGAAAAAAAATCCGGTAAGCGGAATTACGCGCGCAGCAGAGATCCTCGATCCCAGGCGCGCTGGGCCGGATCGGCGCCGACCACTTTCAAGTGGCATATCTTTCATAATTTTCGAGATAGGCTTATTGAATTTTGGAATTATATTCTTAGAGCATATACTTATCGATTAAGACAATAAAAAAAAATTCGATTTTTGAAAACGTCTTCATGTACTTCCCCCCTTAAAGTATTTACCTTCTAGAAAATGTCAGACGAAAAGAACATTGTCAGCAACGTGAGCCCAAAATAGTAAGAAAGAGAGTAATAATGCAGTAACACTCTGCTAATTTTTATTTCGAGCACATTCGTTAAATTTTCATTTTCGCTTTGGAGAACTTTTTATTAAGAACAGTTGAAAGAGAGCTTTTGAGCTTTTTTCGGTTCTTATA
The DNA here is from genome assembly GCA_964036015.1 of Leptarthrus brevirostris. NCBI lineage: Eukaryota > Metazoa > Arthropoda > Insecta > Diptera > Asilidae > Leptarthrus > Leptarthrus brevirostris. The sequence continues at coordinate 30,213,381 of OZ038373.1, forward strand.
CAAAAATTGTTGGTAGTACAGGTGTACATGAAAAGCTTTCTAATTTCCTTGATTTATATTTTCTAAAAAATAAAATATGTGATTGAAAATTTAAGATTGTTCTTATTTTATTACTATCGCCACAAACCGCAGAAAATAGGGAATTCTTTGTGCTGCGGAACTTATAATCATCATTATTATAAAGATTAAACTGCTCGCAATTCTCAAAGTTTGTAAAAAATAATTAAGATTTTTTATAAATAACTTCCTGGGGTGTGTTTTAAATATTACTTTTATTTCATCCATTTTATCCTATAAAAATTAAACCATGAATTTTACTGTACGGCGCCAAACCAACTTGCAGATCGTATGTAGTGACATCTAGTTTTTACTTAATTATTTTCATCGTTTTATCGATTAAGCAGTGCCATGACTTGCAACACCATCTCTTACCAAAGTGACGAGTAGCCACTTCTGATGAGATGACGGCTGAAGAAGAACAAGGTTATAAGGATGTCTCAAACGAAAAGTGGATTATATTTGATAAAATATTCACAGAGGTATGAAAAAAGTTTTCGAACTTGTATGTTTATTCAAAGTAGGTAAAAAAGAAAAGTGGAACTGTACCACAAAAAAAAGCAGAGAAAGGGTGATGAAAGGAAGAGCAACAGGCATGGTGACTCCTGTTACTCTCGGTAACCGAACTATCATGAATCAAAACAAGAAAATATACCCCCTATGCGATGGTTCAGTACTCTAAATAGGGTTACAAAATGGGGGAAGAAGACAGAAGGATAAGGGAGACAAGAGGAGTAAGAAGAAACACTGAAACAATAAAAAATCAAAATTTCATAATTAAATACAAATCATTCTAAATTGAAGGTTTTTTAATTTTTAACATCATACACGTTTTAAACCAATGACTTACTTATGAGGGAATGGATTAAGAGGATATTATCATTTTCATTATTACAAAATTCTTAATAAAGGTGAGCAACACAAATAAGGCACCCTACTGAAATTTAGCACATAATCAAAGGCCCTCACTATACACATCCATAGCAAACCAAACCTTGTTAGTCTACTTTGCGTAATTATGGTAGGACCTCTCTAAACAATCTACGCTACATTACTTCTAAATTAAAAAAAGTGGCAGTTTAATTGAGATTTCCTTTATTCTTTAGTATAATTATATATATAAATTAAGTGTAACCTAATCAAAAATATTAGAGGAACTAATATTATGATCGGAAATGAAACTTGTTTTAACTTAAGAATTAAAAACTTAGTAACCCCTGAATGATATGGAAAATCATAAGTTACGCTATAATGTGCGGTGTAATATCGGTCTTGACAAGTTAACCCTGCCGCATATTTACACACTCCGTTGCTATTTATTATTTGCAGTGCTCATTATGTTATAGTTCTGACTCGGGAAACCACTAGCTGCTCTCTTTAAGTAAAATAATATTTTGTTAAAAAAAAATTTTATTTGTTATCACTAGATGCACAAGTTACTAATAAAATTCTAAATAAATCAGTTAATTAGATTCTTTTTTCTCATATCATACTCTTAAAATTATTCTCTTCGGGCTTGCAGACGGAGTTGGATGAATTCGTTAAGCGGCACGACCACCATGCCATGGGTCCCGGGTTCGAGCCCAGATGACCCCATGAGTTTTTATTAAGAAACTAAAATAATACACTCCGTCTCTGGGCTGTTCTCTAGCTCGCAGCAATGCAAAAACAAAACTCAAGTTTCCTCACTTCCCTTACCCTAATTCCCTTCCGGCCAAAACCGTGCTAACCCATCAAAGGGTTGTCCTCTAGGATTTGGCCACGTCCGTCGTATAAAAAAAAATTGTCCTGGAAATTAGTGGTTTCTTTTACCCAGCAGCTTGTTGCGATACCAGGTAGAAAACAAGAACGTATTTTGATCATAATTAACCCATTTACAAATTACATTTGAGAGTACGAAAACTGAATCGTCCAACTATTGCAAAGTAAAGTGGTTTCCAAAATGGTTTTATCTTTAGAGAAGAAGTTGAAGATTATATGTTTAAGTGAAACAAATTTATCAAATGCGGGAGACGGTTTAAGTGTAATGAGTCTTCTGTTCGGATATTTTTAAACAAATACCAAGAAACTGGTCAAATAGGAAGGAAGCAGGGCAGCGGAAGTAGGCGTGTAACTTTGGAAAGGGAAGATCGATTGTTAGTGAGTATAAGTGTGAGGAAGCGCTTTATATCGTCTGGGGATCTTAGAAGACAGTTTAAGTTGCTTCAACTTCTACGACAATTTCGGAAAGAACTGTTCATGCACGCTTACTACAAGTGGGACTGATGACTACTCGAGAAACATTATTTTCTCCGATGAATCCAAATTTAACTTATTGGGTTCAGATTGGGGGCCTCTAGTTCGACGAAGGGTTGAAGAAAGATATTAGCCGGAATGCATAGTTCCAACAGTAAAATTTCTCTCCTCCATCATAGTTTGGGGTTGCATATGGTGCTGGGCGTCTCTTGATTGTTGAAGGACACGCAGAAAAATATAAAACAATTACACAGCTCCACAAAAAAAAATTTATAATGAGGTCTGACTATGTTTACTATATGTTTTCGATAATCAATAACCGATAATTATCGATGACGGCGTGATACTCACGATTGAAAAGTTTTCTAACAGAATATCAGAACCTGTATTCCAAGATGATTCTGCATTCTTGCCATCGTGTATTTTACCTTTAATTGTGAAAATTATAAATTTAATTATTGTTACATTTCATATTTTCTATGAAAGGTCATAAATTACAAGGAATAGCTTAAAGTCACTTCCCTGGCCATCGAACAGTCCGGACCTTAACATCATAGAAAATGTTTGGGCCATTATGAAAAGAAAAATTTCTTCCAAAGGACCAAAAATAAGAGAACAACGTAACAAAGTCATCGAGGAAGTGTGGTAGAATTTTGTGGTAGAATTTTTAGTATCCCTTTTCCATTCGCTGCCACGACGTGTTGAAGCTGTAATTAAAGTAGATGGTGGAGGTGTAAAGTATTGACGTATTATTTCAATAAAATTCTTATGTTAATTTAATTCTGCTTTTATTTTCAATTACCTTCAGTTGTGTTTGAAGCCCATACATAATTTTATTTGTTTAACTTTAATTTTCTCCTACCTGCGGTACGCATCAATAACCCAATACCTTCGCTCGTGTTCACAGCAACACCCAGAAGGTATTTACAACGTAATTTTTAAATGGGTTTGTTATGATCGGAATTCGTTCATTTTTTCTATCGCAACATGCTGCTAGGTAAAAACAACCACTAATGGCCACTAATGGCTAGGTAAAAACAACCACCAGGGCCACCAGGGAATTACAGAAAAGAAAAAAAATTACATGTGAACTTAAATAAAATATAATTTTTTCATCCTCGGCTTTTTTGCCACAACTATATATATTCTTCTTTATCTCCTGATTTTGATCGTTACGACTTACATTTACAGATTTATTTAAATACATACTGCTTTTACTACTTTAGGGAGAACAAAAAATTGGAAGGATGAAGTGCTTACCTTCTGTGACAGTATCTCTTTTTCTAAGGATCATTCCTTGACCATTTCATAAGCGGGCGGGCTGGAACTTTGAGCTTTGGCCCAGGTTTGAATACTATTGCCTCGGGGAATACGATGACCAGCAGGTGCTCATTACATTACCTCGGAGGAGGGCGGTCCTTTATATGGGCGTCTTTGGGCTGGCAGGCCTTAAAATGGCCGAAAATCTTACGGCCTAAATTGATGGGCACTGTAGAGTGATCCCTCTGGAAGGCCACAAACTAAAAAACTTTTTGGCTACTATCATGTAATGCTTTATAAAATATTTGCAGTAATTACCGTCTGGTCCCGTTTTCTGCAGCTTAAGAGATGGTATGTCAACTTATTATTTGCTGTTGGTCGTTAACGGGCCTTCGAGGTTAAGTATCTCTTATCCCTGCACGATAGTTTCATGGTGTCCGGAGGCATGCAGGCTTTAATTTTCAAGATACAATATCCAACGCTGCCCTGTCCTCGATATGGGATGACCGGTGTTCGAGATTAGTGCAAGTATCCTTAGCGACGACGGATGTCGCTCTGGGTATGCCTAATCTCCAGGATCCTCGGCATCTTATGCCGTACGGAGCTGGTCAGTTCGCCGAACACCCGACTTAGGCAGTGAACCATGTGACACTTTGTTGTTCGATTGGGTACAGCCCCGATGCCATCTCGGTGTAACTCGCGCAAGTGCTAGTTTGGTTTGCTCAAATTCAGGGTTGACTCCAGTTCCACAAGCAGGACAGACGTTGTGGGTTTAGAGAACTGCCAAAAGGTTCTCACACTCCTTGTTTTTCTTCTTTTCGATTATTTTTGCTTTCTTCATTTTTCTTTGGTGAATACCTTTAATTTTTTTTGTTCATGACAAACTCCTTCTTTTTATCGTTCTTTGGTCTTTCTCCTCATTTGTATTATTTTCATCCCTTTTCCTTATGTCTTTTGTTATCCTTTCCCTGCCCTCGGAAAGATGGGAGAAGAAACCTCAGGGATACTAGAACTGTTTGTTTTGAGTATCGAGTAGATAAAGATTTTTTTGTACTCTTCGGTAAACCCAACAGAAATTACAGTTCTTTGTATATATATTTTTGCTGAAGCAGCGTATCTTCAGCTGCAAATTTGTGGTGAGTAGGGATTAACTCAAATAAAACTCGGATAATTCCTTTTAAGATTAACTCCGACGTACTTTATTTAAAACTCCACTCCACACTAATCAAGCGCAAGCGAGCCCGGACTTCGAAAAATCTCGACAAGGAATGAATTAATTTAGCGAGCCAGCGATAGGAGCGAATGTGGGATTTTTATGTTTTTGGAATTTTAGGAGGTCAGGTGACATTCGTGGTTTTAACATGAACATGGTAGACGCTTGCTTCAGCAATTACCTGTACATGTTCAATTTTTAACCGACTTCCCAAAAACAAAGAGGTTCTAAGTTCGACGCGTATGTTTTAATTTTTTTTTAAATTTTTTTATTTAATTTTTTTTTTATGTCTGACCGGGCATAACTTCGTAACGCGTCGACCCATTTTGATGATTCTTTTTTTGTTGGGTAGAGTATGGGGGGGGTATGGAACTTAACTTTGTAACGCGTGGTCAGAATTCGATGGTTCTTTTTCTGTTGTACAGAGATGATCCCCCATTTGGGCCTATGGTGAAATATGTGGGTGGGGGTAGGGGTAGTCTAACTTCTTAACGCGTGGAACCATTTGGATAATTCTTTTTCTATTGGGTAGAATATGATCCTTGGTTGATACTACGAGAAAATAAATGTTGCTGGGGTGGGGGGGGGGGGAGGGTGGAAACTAAATTTGTAACACGTGGACCGATTTGGATGGTTCTTTCGCTGTTGTATAGAGTGTGATCACCCATTGCTAATAGAAGAATAATTTGGCCCAATGGTGGGGGGTTCGGCAAGGGGAGGAGTAGTCTAACTTCGTAACGCGGGGACCGATTTGGATATTTCTTTTTCTTTGGCTAGAATATGCTCCCTGGTTGATACCACGAGAAAAAAAATGTTGATGTGGTTGGGGTGCAAACGGTCAGTTATTGAGACAAATATAATAAATACTTCAGTAATTTTGGAAACGTATTCAGTAGCAAAGTTGTTTATCAAAGTTTTATTTTCTAATATATTGATTTTAATAATTGCCTTACTAACTTAATTATCAAGTTCCCTTATATAATCTATTGGTTTGTTTATATGGTTGACTACAGATTCGTGTGTTGTCGTTCTTTCTTTAAGCAAGGTTTGGAAGTGTTCTGGGTTTTCGTATAGTATCTGTATTTGTTCGTCATAGTATTTGGCGTCATTGTCATCTAAAGTCCCAAACAGTTGCTTAGCTAGCGAGCCCACAGCATTAATCAGTCCTCTTTTCCCAATAAGATCTGTTCTTGAACCAAGAATATTGCTGATCAATTTGTTTTGTGCGCGAAGCTCAATCAACGTTTGCTCTACGTGGAGGGAGTATTCTTTACAATCTGCACTGCTTATCTGCTTTTGGGTTAAATCTTCACATAATTGGTTAATTCTATCACCCAATGAAAGTATTCGTTGAAATTGTTCTCTTGCATCCTTTAAATCCATATGTATCAGTAATTTCCACTGATCATTGTAAACCTTCATTTTACCAATCTCCTCATAATAGAATCCTAAGGTATTATCCAATTTCTTAATTTTATAGGCTTCGTCGTCCAAAGTGATACACCTTTGATTAAAATATGCATATAACAGGATGAGCTGTAAGTATTTCCTAAAATCGAGCATTCCCTTAACCATCGACATTACCTAAAAATATTTCGATTTAAATTGAAGTTATCGTACTTCGTTATTTTATGGTAAGAATTCTAATATTAATATTATATAATCCTAAGTCGATTATTATGAACTACTACAGGTTTATTTTTTATTAGGATAACTGCATTGACACTGTTTGTTGATATAATTTCAAATGGGCCGGTCCAAACAAGTAGTAACTTTTTACACTTGCCCTTAGGTACCGACTCATTTTTTAGGAATACATGGTCGCCTGGTTTGAAATTAGCGGGGTTAACACGTTTATAGTAATGTAATTTGTTTAATTCCTTGGCTTTATTAATATGTTCCCTAGCTATTGCATTTGCGTGCTGCAATCGCGATTTCAGTTCATTTACGTATACATCGTAGTTATATTGGATTTGAGGCGATTGATAAAATATTGATGGAATTTCAGGTTTTCGACCAAAAACTAGTTCAAAGGGAGTATATCCCGTTTAGTATTAGGAGTAGTGTTATTCACAAAGACGGCATATTTTACCCAAGTATCCCAGTCGTCTTGAGCTTTGCTAACAAAATCTCTAAGATATTGAGTTAAATTTCTATGATTATGTTCACACGACCCATTACTTTGCGGTCTATAGGTCGTGGTTTGTAGCTTTTTGATTCTTAATACTTTACAGAGTTCCTTAAATATTTGACCTGTGAAATTAGGTCCTTGATCTGTTAAAAAGAATTTAGGTAACCCGGACTTAACTATAATTTCCGCGGCTAGTTTTTCAGGAAGGATATTTGCTTCCTGCGAGGGTATCGGAATAGCATCCGCATATTTGGTCAAATCATCTATAACCGTGAGCAGATATTTGTTGCCCGAATTTGTAATAGGCAATGGACCCACTATATCAATTGACATTTTTTCGAAGGGTTTTTGCGCTGTAGAAGTTATCGTTATTTCGCTTGCAAGCATCACAATTCTTTATAAATCTTTTTATATCTTTGTACATATTATGCCACTTATACTTCATTTTTATTCTCTTAAAGGTGCGATTAACGCCATTGTGCCCTCCTAGAGGTTTGACATGATATTCTTGGAGGATTTCCCGTACTTGATTCTCTGTGGGCTTTGTGTTAAAATTGTTATGAAAAATAGTTAGATTTATTTTAGTTCCTTGAAAAATATATCGAAGCATTGAGCGAATAATTTCGACTTTCAGATGCCGGTATATATATATATATATATATATATATATATATATATATATATATATATATATATATATATATATATTCAGCCCTTTTTTCCATTGAATTAGTGACAAGATAGATAGCAGAACAATCGTTATTGATTTTTAACATATGAGCACTATGTAGGTCGAGGTTCTGAGATGTCAATTTATTTAAATGTTTTCTATGAATGCTTCTGTTGATCCATCTAATTTAACCTCTTGATTAATAAGCACGCACACATTGGTTCGAATATGTTTCGCCAGATCTTCATCACTATCGCGTACATGGCTATTAGTTATAACTCTCTTATTAAGGATATCTTGAAAAGTTTTGAAGCAAAAAACGTTTTCAGAATTATTGCCACCAGTGTTTAAGTTTGCTATAGGAATGTCATCGGATCTTGAATTATGGGTTACTTGGCAATTAGTGGATTTGTCTGACCTTAATGTCATCTTGAATAATCTGAGTTTCCATCGCAACATTCGCGAATTCGTGTCTTTACAACTGTGGAGAAAAACTAGGGGCTTATGATCTGTGTATAAAGTAAACTTTTTTCCCCAAAGGTAAGGCCTGAAATGTTGCACCGACTAGACTATTGCTAATAACTCTTTGTCTGTCGTAGAGTAATTTACTTCACTCTTTATTAAGAGTCTTGACGCGCATGCAATGGGCAGGTCACTATTAATTTTCCCCTGATACAAGACTGAGCCAACTGCATAACTACTAGCATCGGTAGTTAAAATAAAATCCGGATACTGTAATAACGGTGGATTGATTAGAGTAGTTTTGAGAATACCAAACGATTCAGTACACCTAGGAGACCAAACAAATTCCTGGTCCTTTTTCAGAAGGCTGGTAAGGGGTTGTTAAGTCTTCGCGAAATCCTTAATGAAGCGTCTATAATAACCTGCTAGACCTAAAAATGCTTTTATGTCTTTTGAGGATTTCGGAATTGGAAAATTTTTAACGCTCTCACTTTCGGCGGGATCGGGGGAATCCCCTTTTCGCTAATGATATGGCCTAAATAATTCAGTTCTGGTCTGAGAAATTCACATTTCTCAGGCTGAAGTCTTAATTTGTGTCTTCGCAAACGTTCGAGAACTTCTATTAATTTTTCGTTATGTTCCTGTAAAGTTTCTCCAAATATAACAATGTCATCCATATAGACAAATATTTTATGTCCTTGAAGACCAGGTAAAACATTATTCATTAATCTTTGAAAAGAAGCCGGCGCACCTTTGATCTGCTGGAATCCATTAGCTAGATCAAGAGTAGAAAAATATTAAGAGGAACCGAGTAAATCTAAAATCTCAGTTATGTTTGGAAGGGGATATGCATCTCCCACTGTAACATCATTTAACGTTCTAAAATCGACCACTATTCGCCATCTTAGATTTCCATGAACATCGGGTTTCTTCGGAACAACTATCAATGGGAAATTCCATGGGCCTTTCGATTCAATGATAAGATCATCTTCGAGCATTTGTTGAACAACTTGTCTATTACCTTCTGCCTTTTGCGCTTCTGTAAGTCTGTACATTTTAATATGGATTGGCTGTGCGCCCGGAGTGTGTATATTATGTTGGACAGACTTTGTACAAGTTAATTTGTCTCCAGGTAAATAAAACAAATCGCAATACTCTGTGCAGATATTTAGAATTGACTCCTTTTGTTCTGTATTTCGTGTTGCATTCTTTTAATGCGATCGTAGTCATGATTTTTAAGTTCACTGTCAAGATGAATATTTAAAATTTGGAATTCAGAAGCATCTGCGAATTCGATACTATCGGTTTCCAAGTATGTATTATGTTCATTCGGATTAATAATAGAAAGTAGGCAAGTTTTATTGACATTAGAAGAGATACTGTTGGAAATTAATAAGCCGTAAGGCAGTTCTTTGGAGAGACAAATACAGTCATTTTTTATTTTAGTCTTCACATGTAATGATTCATCATTAGTAATGATTTCAGTTCTCGCGGGTATAGTTATTTTTCCGGTCGAAGGTATTAATGCTGATAAAAATGTTCCATCCTTGTAGGTGAATGTTAATTCCTTACGTTCGAAATCCAAGCTTTAAACTTTAAGTTCTTGTAGAAAATTATTCCCGAGTACTCCGTCATTTGGGTTAGGGGAATTATCGCTAACGATATGGAATGGATATGAAATAAATAGATCATTTAATTTTAACTTTACGTAAGAAATACCCAATGTTTCCTTTAGTTCCTCACTAATCCCGCGTAATTTGGTTTCTAGTCTGGTTTCAACTACCTCGTCGTCATTTAGGGCACTGATTTTTAAAACACATACTTCGCTACCACTATCAACAAGTAAAGTAATTTTGTTTTTTATGACTGGGTCTGACGAAATCTCTACAGAATGTTCGTTGAATGCTCTTTTTCGACAGTCTCTAATTAGATGTCCTCGATTTTTACAATAAGCACATACTAGAACTCGAACATTGTAAGATGGCTGAGGTTCTCTTTTTACCTCAAGTTTTTGGGAATTATAAAACCTGGGTAAGTTAAGCTTTTGTATCTCTGCGTCAGCGACTTTTCTTCCTCAACTGCTGCCAAGATGGCTTCACTTAATTTTTCGAACCGATTAGCTTTAATAATTAACTTCAATGGAGGTAATAATCTATCTACGAAGGATTTTAAAGCAGTCTTACTATTTAAATTAGTAATTACAGAGGTCGATTCTTGACTCTCAGTAGCAATACACACATCATCTAAGTCGGACAGAAGTTTTTCAATACGGTTAGCTAAACTTCTTATATTTTCTTGTTGATTTTGCCTACAATTAACTAAATCGGTTTGAATTTGTGCGAAAGATTTTTGCTCTAGAAATTGTTATGAGAGAATTTCTTTTAATTCTTCCCAATTTTTAAACGTTTTGTATTTTGTTACGTTATAGGTTAAAGTTTGCATTTTATAATATTTAGAAACATTTCTTGGTCAGTTTCAATGTATTGATCACTACTTAAAATATCACAACAATTTGCAAACTTGTGGAGCTCGTCTCGAGTACCACTAAATTCAGGGATAAACTTAAGCGCAAATTCTTTGTCTAACCGTGCCATTATTATACCAATTCCTTCCGATTCAATATCACTATCTACAGATTTTTTTGTGTAACTTGGCTCACTAGGTTGTGGCTTTTGAGGTAGATAATTAATAATAGTGTTATCTAAACTTTCCGTCTCAGTTTCAATATCACTAGGTTCACTTTCAATGTCTGGAGTATTCTGCTCGTTAAATTCGTGTAATTCGCCAGAATTATTTCCGTCTGAATTACTATTATCTAAATTTTGATTACCCTTTTTATCAGAATCGGAACTAGAATAGTCAATTACCTGTTCTGCTCCGCCTCGTGTGAAGTATTTACTCATATAGAAAAATTTATATTTTCCACTAATTAATGAAATATTTATTCAACCGTTTAACTATGCACTTTATGGAACTGCATCACAATAATAAACTTGTACACAATAATTTTTTAATTACAATTTTTGTCTCACAATGATGATAAATGGTTTTATATATTTATTATTACTGTAAAAAAAAGAAAAAGAAAAGAAAATATTATTTTATCAAAATTATTTTATTGACTTACCAATTTTAATTCTAAAGTTATTATTTATATTCCTACGTTCTTTTTTTTTAATGAAGATGTATGAAGAATTTCATCAAGGTTTCCTGTTCTATTGATTCGTCGTGTTGTCCTTGGCTGATGATTCAGAAAGCTGATAGTTTCACGTTGTTAATTTCTTCACCACAATCACTGATTTACTTATTGTATTATTCCCAGCAACACCGATCCGTTCGATATATATGTATAGATATCAATCGATTTGCTTTTCACAATAGTTTTTATCGGCTAATATTTTAATTTTATAATTTACCACGGCCGATTTATTTGTCTTACCCCACACCTGACACCAAAATTATGTGGTGAGTAGGGATTAACTCAAATAAAACTCGGATAATTCCTTTTAAGATTAACTCCGACGTACTTTATTTAAAACTCCACTCTAAACTTATCAAGCGCAAGCGAGCCCGGACTTCAGAAAATCTCGACAACGAATGAATTAATTTAGGGAGCCAGCGATAAGAGCGACTTGTGGGATTTTTATGTTTCTGGATTTTTAGGAGGTCAGGTGACACTCGTGGTTTTTACATGAACATGATAGACGCTTGCTTCAGCAATTATCTGTACATGTTCAATTTTAGTAGATGTTATGGGAAGGGAAGTTTCATGTGAATTTCAAAATGCAATTTAGCAAAAGGTTTTTATTAAAAAGTGTGGCTTCTGAGAAATGGGATAAGGAATTAGAAGAAGGTCAAATTGAATATAGGAAACGAAAACATGACTTTACTACAAATTTCTATTTCCTTGGTACAATTATATTTTTTTATCTTTCTCTTTTAACAAATGCTTTTTTTCTCAACATGAGTGAGAAAGCCAAAGGCTGATTACGACGGACAAAGGGTCAGGCCTAAGAAGAGACAAGTCCCCTCTGCACCGCCTGTAACGCGGAGTAAAACTCAAAATACTCTTAATAAGACCTATGGCAGGACTAGGTTGTGTTCGGACTCCGCCCTGGGTGTTCCTCCCTTATCTTGACCTGGTATGTGGAAACCCAGTATGAATTCAACCCCAGTAGACTATTGGTAAACCAAAAGATTTTCTCAAACCAGACAATGAATCAAGCCCAGCAGATTTTTAGGTCAAGCCAGTCCATAAATGGTGCTTTGTCATTCCCCCTCCAGATCATGCTCGGCCGCTGGAAAGACTGCGTCACGCTAGAATCATCCTTCCTCCAAGTGGTGGTCCTCATCATACAGAGACTGCGGTGGTCCACCGATCAGCTGGCTACTCACCTGGCGGAGGAAAAAAGGAAAATGTTGGGTGTGTTAAGAAAAAACCTGGCCAATCTATCTTGAAAAGGTCAGGTTCTCCCAGGTGTCCCGCAGGAGCCGACAACAACTACCCAGACCCCCGTCAAACCCTTGTGGCGACAGTCAATAAATCACTAATTTTGAGAACCACTGAAACGAAGTTAGCAACATTTCATTACTATAATTTTAACTAGTTAGTATAAAAGGAGCAGGGAAAGCTAGGTAGAGTTCAGTTCGCATTTAGCGTCCTACAGAAGGACTTGTTAATTCTAAATATAATCTATGTTCATTATTAAAATTATTTAAAAAAAAAAACTTAATTTATTGGGATTTGATGTCGGAAACATAAATTTTATTTTTTATCCTTTTGTCGATTTTTTTACTATTAGAAGTCTATCGGAATAGCTAACAAGTTCTAGGAACCCCTAAGAGGGGTCGAAGTCTCTAGAAGTGTGCTTCCAGGACAGGGCACAACAAAAGAAGACTTCCCATCCGGAATAATTTTCAAGAAGAGGTCTTCGCACACGCAGTTTGGACATTCCTATTGCGGAATAAGTTTCAAGAAGACGTCTTTTTATCACTCATTTTGGGCATTTTCACTTGCAGAATAATTTTCAAGACGACGTCTTTTCATCACGCATTTTGGACATTTCCACTTGCGGAATAAGTTTCAAGAAGAGGTCTTTACATCACGCATTTGGACATTTCCACTTGCGGAATAATTTTCAAGAAGACGTCTTTTCAGCACGCATTTTTGGACATTTCCACTTGTGGAATAAGTTTCAAGAAGAGGTCTTTACATCACGCATTTGGACATTTCCACTTGCGGAGTAATTTTCAAGAAGACGTCTTTTTAGCACGCATTTTTGGACATTTCCACTTGCGGAATAAGTTTCAAGAAGAGGTCTTTACATCACGCATTTGGACATTTCCACTTTCGGAATAATTTTCAAGAAGACGTCTTTTCATCACGCATTTTGGACATATCCACTTGCGGAATAAGTTTCAAGAAGAGGTCTTTACATCAATTCCGTATGAATGAATTAAATCAATTTAATTAAGCTCGCGATGGAATATTTCGACCAGGAGGTAGAGAATTGATCTGGTCTCCCTGTGACTGAAGTAGAGGAAGTGAGGCGCTCCTCAGAAACGGAAACTCGCATGACTTGCTGGAACTGTGGTGTAGCGGGATACTCGTTTCACTCCTGCCCCGGTGAAACCGGGAAGCTCTTCTTCTGTGGTCAACCTGGAGTGGCTGCACCTAAGTGCTACAGATGTCCCCCGGAAAACAAAAGGGAAAGTGAGCGACACAGGGGACACCACTCGCCGAAAATGATCAGCAAAGTGAATTCGACTACCCCCTGATTCCCTCTGCTATAACTAAACACACCCATACAGACCCTACTCATAAGAAGTGTAGTACCCAGACAGATCCCTTTTGCTTCATGTGGTGAATTTCCTAACATGAGAGACAACTAACACATAAACACATACTGCGTACTCGCATTTTCACTGAGGAAGTGAGATTTCCTCTCATTGCGGACAACATTCCGTTAGGACGCTAGTTTCGACTGTTATGACAAGCCAGGAAGACGGTTGTCCATATGTAAAGGTCCAAATAGCCAACGAGACTATACTAGGCTTGCTTGATAGCGGCGCTGGTATGAGCTGCTTAGGTCATGGAGCCCTAGAACTAATCCAATGCGCAGGCTTAAAACTCACCAACTTAACAACTCTGCTACAGGTCTAAAATCCGAATTCCGATGCTAAACATTTTCTGTCAACAACATCGGATAGCGGATATTACTACAAAAAACTTAAACAAAACTTCCCACAAATAGCCACTTCGTTAACAAATTGCAGAGTAAATTGCATATCCTCTTCCACGAAGTAGCTAACAGGTAAATTTTTGATAAGAAAAAAATCATTCAAAGTAAATAGAAAATAACAGCGAGGCACCTGAACGGAAATAAAAGTTCTCAGGCGAAAGCGCTTTTAAATTCGTATATGCGTTTGTTTGGATGTATTCGGTTTTCTGTTTTTGCGTTTTTAATTGTTAAAGCATACAACAGTTAAAAGAAATTATCATATTTAAGTAATTTTGTAAGCAATTATACAATATCTTAAGATATACAACCTTTTGCAAACATTTTAAGGTTCTAAATTAAACAAACAGTGCAAAATGCTTCTGAAGCTTTTAAGCATTCCTCAAATTAAGTAGTGTGAGTTTGGCCATCACTGGTTTGGATCCATACAAACTAAAGAACATGAGACAAAAAAGCTTATCTCATGTACACGACCCTGAACTTTTTTATCGCTAAGAGACTGAACGAAAATCATATGATCGATAGCTTTCTACCTCGATCAAAAAGTTCAGATCGACGAGACAACAAGGTTAGGGACAGAAATTAGAGAAGTCTGGTTTAATACGCAAACGATTCTGGTTGCAAGATTAAAATAGTTGAGGTGAGGGAAAGTTTTTTTATCTGATTAATTCTTTAATTAATTCTGGTCTGGACAATAACTGTATGTTAATTCTGTAGAGAATGAAACACTGTAGTGTACAGAAATAGTAAGCCCATGTTAAGTTTTTAGCAGGCGAACCAATCTAGTGTTGGTAATTAGCATGGAATAAGTGCATGTTAAGTTTATAATAACAAAATAATTTAGTGTTAAAGAAAAGAAAATTTACTTGCAATAAAAGGAAAATCTTAAAAAAAAGTGTTTGTCTGGTGTTGGGAGTGGTCAGGTGAGTATCCCCAAAGTTATAACGAAAATTGACCCAGCCGGTAGGCTCGAGGAAGCTTGGTTGGTAGAAACCGTAAATGCTTTAAAACTCTCGATCCAATATCGCACAAAAGCAGATCCTTTGGCCACTTCCGGATAGTCAATGCCCGGTAAGTCACCCCCAACGCTCAGTGCTAAGCAACTGTAGCTGCCTCTGCTCTTCAGGCGAGCAAGCCGTTGCCATTTAACAAGCGCACAAAGAGAGCTGAGGATTTTCCCTTGACCTAAGAGAAACAGTAGCAAATCCAGGAATCATCCCCCGATCCATCGGTACCCCTGAAGTCAATCCAAGAAGGATGTTTTCAGCCGCATCCATATCGGACGACTCAAAGGTCAACCCGTCCGCAATTTTCATTACGGGGCGTCCCAAAGGACAACTTGCCCCCACCAATCAAAACGCTAGTAAAGCCCCCCCTTCAGACCACATCAAAGGGAAACCGAAAGATCAACACAGGAGTACTTTTTGAAGATCTGAGAAGCCTGATGGTGTACCATAATACATGGAACATAATAACTGAACTGGGCCTAGCTGAATTGGAGAATCAAACAATGTTGGCAGAACGCGCAGATTATTATGTACACCAGGTACGGTGCGAGGTATAAAGTCGCTTGGACGAACTCGAAACCAATACCCAAGTGCTCGTTGAGCCAGAAAAACGACAGATCAGCGTAGTGAAGACTAACTTTAACATCGCTGGCAGACCGTCAAAGGCAGATAACTTTCCAAATGAACAATCTGCACAACATGACGGATGAACTAAAAGCTAGACAGTTAAAACAAGAAATTATTTCTAGTCTCCTTCTCTAAATGGTCGAGTTAGATATAATAGTATCAAGCAGGAATAACCAAATCCACCCTTTACTAATTTCACTCGGTGGGCATTTAGAAATTTACTATAAAATCTTCTCATCCTGCCAAACCCTCAAAACTGCCTGCCGGTCTTGTACCAAACGACCGAAATTCGTACTCACTTATTGTTAGAAAAACTAGTAATTCGTCTAACCCTTACTGTCTTTAACATACAACAATTTAGACTGCAACACAACGGTGTTTCTTAATTCACACAGAGAATAACCATTCGTTAACTCCTGAAATTGACTATTCACATATAGAAAGTCAAATACAAATACACGAATTTCTACTCTTAAAACCATCAAACATCCGCCAATATAAAAAAGTGTCCAAAGATATATTGGCGGATTAATCCTATAGGGGTGGGAGCGATTTGTAGCTCTTGTACCGCGCGTTGTCATGTATTAGGCTAGCAAGTTCGTTAGAACAATAGCCATAGACAAAGCGATAGAAGATTGAAGGACAACCGACATTCCGTCGATGCTCCAGAGAGTCAAGGCCCTCAGAGATTGAGGAATCGCCAACAAGTTTAACAGCATTTCGTTGGACTTCGTATAATGCGGACAATGCGGTGTCCGGCGCTTGCCCAAATATGGGAATTATATTCAAGCCTAGGCCTAATGTGGGAGTTGTAGATGCGCTAAGTCAGATGGGGTGAAATATTTCTTACACCTCTTTAGAAAACCCAAGCATTTCATCGCACTTTTAGCGATTGCAAATATATGATCAGTCCAGCTAAGTTTGCTGGATATCTCAATATCAAGTATGTTTAGGGAGGGCGACTTAGTTATATTCACTCCGTCGACTGAAATGGGTTGGGGGTGAACTAAGCGTTTTTTAAGGGACATAATTTGAGTTTTGGATGCATTAAACGAAACACGATTTGCTCTGCGCTAAGCGAAGACCATATAAATGTCGTTGTTTAATGATATAAACATGCATTCTCGATTGACTTCTGCAGCATTTCCTCGTGAATTCATTACAGAATCAAATAAGTACGCGAAATCAAGGGTGCCGTCGTCGGTGAAACTATGAATAGGATTGAGAGTCAGGGATAAACGATCATTAATAAAAAGAATAAACAAGGTTGGTGAAAGAACTGAAGCCAAAAAATTTTCTATCCATTTAACGAGGGTAGGGTGCGGACCAAATGTTTGAAGTTTGGCTAAAAGGCTAGCATGCCAGACTCTATTAAAAGCATTTGAAATATCAAAAGCGACGATTTCGGACTCACCAAAATTATGGAGATAATTTTGGTGAGTAAGTCTCCGGTGGAGCGGCCAGTGCGGAAACCATACTGGGAACCGTTGGTAAGATGGTTATTTTCTAGCTATTTCATCAACTGAGAAGTGATGAGTGATTTAAAAACTTTAGACATGATCGAAGTTAGTGCAATTGCTCTGTAGTTAGAGGGGTCGCGGGCCTCTTCTTTTTAAGTATCGGCTGGGCATGAGTAAGTTTCCAAGCACGGAGACGGAGGTAGATCAATTTGTTGAGCCACACGACCACCATGCTATGGGCCCCGAGGTCGAAACCAGGTCTCCCCTTGTGCTTTTATTAAGAAATTAAAATAATTCACTCCGTCTCTGGGCTGTTGTCTAGCTCGCAGCAATGCAAAAACAAGACTTTCAAGTTTCCTCACTTCCCTTACCCTAATTCCCTTCCGGCCAAAACCATGCTAACGTATCAAAGGGTTGTCCCCTAGGATTTGGCCACATTGTACAAAAAAAAAGCACATGGAAACATTGCTGTTGAATATGACAGCTGAAAAAGTTTCCCCAGAGGTTTAGCCAAAGCAGGGGCGCAGCATATTAAAACCAGAGGGGATAAACCATCAGGCGCACTAGCTATTAACACGTCGAGTTTCGAAAGTACCCTAAAAACTTCCCGACTGCGAAATTGTAGCGGGTTTTACCTACTAGTGCACTGTGATGGAGATAGAAGTGTCTCCGATGAAGGTGGTAAGTACGAATTAGCAGAAAACAGGTTGGCCTTGTCCAATGAGTCAGTAAAAACATTCTCATTATAAATGAGTGGTGGTGTTGACGAAGAGGTGAAATTGTTCTTTACGCATTTTACTAGATACCTGAAGTTCTCTTGAGTAAAAAATACCTCTCGTCTAACGCTCTGGTCGAAATTGAACTTTGTTCGACCAATTACTGAATTGCAAATATTCCGCACAAACGTCTCTGTTCCTCTAAACGGCACAAATTATATGCCTGGAAGGCTGCTTCCTTCTTTTTAATCGCTGCGAAACAGTCATTATTGAACCAATTGGTGTTAGTTTGGTCATCCCAAACCATAGGATGTTCAAGATATAACCGGTGCTTTTGTTAACGTCTCCCATACAAAAGCAATGAGACTAATCCAGCTCTCTGAGATATTTATTCTTTTGGCGGAATTTACGTTAGTGGTTGTCAGAGAGGAGGTATAGATTCGGGCGGAGATAAGACAAAGGTTTGAATTGCACAAGGGAGCAGTTACCGAAACCGAGTACTTGTCTGGATGTGGTGTTAGAAATAGATCGAAATGTTGCGCGTTGTTCCCCAAATTATCAGGAATACGAGTCGGTTAATCAACTACTTGTTAAATGCAGCGACGAAAATGCGGAACAGACTGGCTGTAATACGCCTTAAACAGGGACTTAGAAGAAGATTGTTGGCATGCATCCAAAGTGACGGTGGACATTTTGAACAGCTTTTTGAATTCAATAAAAAGGATTTTAGAGTTAATATGAGTTTAGTTTCCTGATAAGTTTTCGACTTATAAATTTCTACATTCTTGCGCTACCTGGGCATGTTGCACCTTTTTGTAAAGGAAATAAGGTAGGCAACTCTATAAAAATAAAAAAGCAATGTACTAATTACATGAATTTCGGATAGAATTTGGGCAAATTGTGAATTTTAGGTAATTTCAAAGCATTTTTTCAATTTTGAAAGTGACTGTACCTGCAATGGTAGGAGTTAGATCAACATTGTTTACAATTTTGGAAATTTTATTGGGATAGTAGTTTTTTAGCGTGTGTTTGATGTCGGTGTGTTGGGTAGACCAAAAGATAAAAATAATAGGGTAATGTGCATACCATTTTGGATGATTGGTGACGGCCTCCAAGCGTGAATGACGCTCCCATCATGCCGGCTCATCCGGGCAATGTGCTTTGCATAGCTTACAGTCGCTGTCCGGTTCCCGTTTTTCACATCTATCCTATCCCTGATCCGGGGAGAAAACCTCTCAAACCTACCAAGCCATGGTGGAAATGTCATCGTTCCGAGGTCTGCATGGCAGCGGGTAGTAAAATGCGCTGTCGTAAACGATCTCCTTGGGGTACCAGGCGCACCCCATTGACATTTAACAGATTTCGGGACTGCGACAAGCTGGATTTGGAATCATCTATGATATCAAGGACTGCAGGCCGCGGAGCGGTATTGTATACAAAAAAGCGAAAATTAACTGTTTGCCGTCCACAGACTTATGTACAAGGGACCTCACAGCTGCCAGAGTGGAGGTATGTGCGGGGGGACGCAGATGCTGGGTGCTAATCTGCTCTGCATACTTCCCATACGACTCCACTGAGCCACCACCGACAAGAGAACTCAGGGAGCTCATCGGGTCGACAAACGCGGCGTGCATGCTAATTGGATGCGACACCACATCAACTGGGGAGCAGCGGCGGCAATAGAAGAGGTGAGTACCTTAGTGATTATTTGCTAACTACTAACCTAGTTGTACTAAACCGTGGATCTGACCCTACCTTTGACAATGGCCGTCGGAGGGAGGTGATTGACATCACACTCTCAAGCAGCTGCTTATCAGAACTGGCAAACAAGCACATTCTCTTCAGAGTTGGAGAATGTGTCAATGAAGTAAAAGAATACCTGAACCCTAGGAACACCAACTGGGTTACCTATAAAGAGGAAGTGGGTGGTAGACTCTATGGGTTCATGCGCGAGAATAAG